>JAVJIF010024576.1:0-39448 GCA_038442645.1 Agave tequilana
TTAATGCACAATTAAAAATTATGATGCAACAATCTCACAAAGCAAGTGAATATAACAATGAATGTAGAGAGCAAGTAATAAGAGCAATGAAAATAGAGTAAGAAATAAGAGCAAGTAAACCAAACGCAAACACCGAGAATTGTTATCGAGGTTCGAGCACCCAGCTCTACTTCCCCGCCTTCCCCAGAAGGATTCCAACCACTTCCACTATCACAAAGATGTCACAAATACACCGGAGTACCCAACTCCACAATCTCAAGTACAAGCAATCTCTGAGTAGTCAAAAGACCACAAACTCTCTCTTGCTAAATTCTCTTCCCTTACAAAGGTCCTTAGAGAATAAAGAGTAGGAATGAAGCTCTTGTGTGCAAGGAGAAAAGAAAAAGAAATCAGAGAGTTCTTGAAAACATTTCAGAAAATGAGAGAGAATTTCAGCACAAAAACCAAGAAACCAAGTCTTTTTGAATGCCTTAAACTTGTGAAAATTTTGAGAATTTTTCTAGTAACCAACCTCTCCCTAAACACCCCTATTTATAGGAGAGGGCTAGGGTTAGAAGATAAAACATATTTAAGGCTAATCAGAAAATATTAAAACCAAAACATGTCATTTAAACACACTTAAGTGAGAAAAGGATAAAAGATAAACCAGCTTAGAAACTAGCCGTTACTGTTCAAACGGCTAGCTCGGTCGACCGGCCGGTCGACCGCTAGTTCAAAAAATAGCCGTTGCAGGCTGACGGTCGACCGCCCGGTCGACCCAAAGATACAGAGAGCTCTGCTCTCAGACCCGTCGACCCTGACGGTCGACCGTCCCATGTCTGCCAAACGTGCACAGATCTGTGCACGTCGGTCGACCGACCGGTCGACCGACTTCAGCCAAGTCGACTTGGTCAGAAGACTAGTCGACTGGTTGAAGCCTGGAGCAAAAAAACTGGATCAGAAAACAGTTTAAAATATTTTGAAAAATCTTTTAATACTTCTAAAAATCATCAAAAATAGTTTTATCATTTTTCATTGATATATAAACATGTGGTAAAAAGTTTAGCTCAAATATCAATCAATATGAACTATTTTTGTGTCTTATCATTTTTACCAAAAACTAAAAGCTGTATTTTCTAAAACTTGGATTTTGAATAGAAAATATGTTTTGTCCAAAACTCTTCCAAATACGAAAACATGATATTAAACAACATTTAGGCATGATGTATATGGATATAATCCTATATACATGAAACAAATATATATATCCATGTTTTTGTCATTAATTCCAAAATAAGTTTTGTTAAAATACAAAACTTAAAACACATGAATAGGTATATCAAAGTAAGTTTGTAGGCTGAAGATTGTATACAAACTATTTTGTACATGTTATAGGAAATATGTTTGGAAACAAGATGTGCGCAAAAACGTGTGTGATAGAGCTTCAAACCTATTCACTATTCTTTAACAAAACTCTAAACTAAAAACAAATCTAATAAATTATCTTGAGCAATCTTGAAGTCTTGAGCCATGCGATGCCTTGCTAGAGCCTTCTCTTCTATGATCCTTCCTGATGTGCAAAAAGCCTTCTTTGCTTCATGAACTAGAAATTCTTGCAATAGCTAAGCAATGGCCTCCAAATATGGTACTAACCTGAAACTTATCTTAAACAAACTAATTAGTACCAAATAGCTCTTATTTGTTTTGTTATCATCAAAACTCTAAACAAATGGAGAGTGTAACCTTTTGGGCCAACAATCTCCCCCTTTTTGATGATGACAAAACAAATAGGCTATAAACAAAAATATAGGGGAGGAGAAAGCTCCCCCTCAAATTATGCTATATTAAACAAAGAAAAACTATGTAATTTGTAATTTGCAAGTAAACATCATGAAACCAAAAACCATGAGAATTTAAAACACTTGCAAAACACTTAAACTCAAATTACAAGAATTCATGAAAACACATCAAAAACTAAAAACATATATAAACTCATATGGAACCAAAACCATATGAACTTATATTTCCATACATAAACTCATTCTCTCCCTTTTGTCATACATCAAAAAGGGTTAAGAGAACATTTTTATTCAATAACACAAACATTAAGTTCACCACAAATGAATGAAAATCTAGCAAAATCAAGTGGTTTAGTGAAAATATCGGCAAGTTGCAAATCCGTAGAATCATAATCAATATCTATATCTCCTTTCTCAAAATGATCTCTAAGAAAGTGATATCTAATCTCAATGTGCTTGGTCTTACTATGTTGATTTGCATTCTTAGTCATATGAATAGTACTAGTATTGTCACAAAAATATTTTTATATGGTTATAATGCAAATCATAATCAAGGAGAGTATGTTTCATCCAAAGGACTTGTGCACAACAAGCCCCTGCGGCAACATACTCCGCCTCGGCGGTTGAGAGAGCTACGGAATTTTATTTCCTAGAGGACCATGAAACAAGACAATTACCAAGAAATTGACATGTCCCACTAGTACTCTTTCTATCTACTACAACCCGCATAGTCGACATCCGAATAACTCGTCATTGAGAAATCTCCGGTTTTCGGATACCATAGACCCATTCCAATCGTTCCCTTAATATAACGAATAATGCGTTTTACCGCAATAAGATGGGACTCTTGGGACACGATTGAAATCTAGCACAAAGACACACACTAAACATGATATCCGGCCTACTTGCCGTCAAATACAAAGACTACCTATCATGCTTCTATACAATTTAATATCAACATTTTTACCTTGGTCATCCTTATCAAGCTTGGTGGTAGTTGCCATGGGAGTATTGCAACCTTTGAGTCTTCAAGTCCAAACTTCTTTACGAGTTCTTTTGCGTATTTGGCTTGACATATGAAGTTCCCATCTTGCAATTGCTTGATTTGGAGTCCAAGAAAGAAATTAAGCTCACCCATTGAAGACATTTCAATTCACATTGCATAACCTTTTCAAATTCCTTGCATAAAAACTCATTAGTAGAACCAAAAATTATATCATCAATATAAATTTGCACAATTAAAATGTCATTATCAACATGCTTAGTGAATAGTGTTGTATCTACTTTGCCTTTAATAAAATCATTTGAAATGAGAAAACTAGAAAGCCTTTCATACCAAGCTCTTGGAGCTTGTTTCAATCCATACAAGCTTTATCAAGTTTAAAAACAAAATCGGGATGAACATGATCAACAAAAACCGGGAGGTTGAGCAACATAAACTTCTTCATTATAAAACCATTCAAAAATGCACTTTTCACATCCATTTGAAAAAATTTAAAATTTTTGAAAGATGCAAAAGCTAGTGTCATCCGTATGGCTTCAAGCCGTGCTACGTGCAAAGGTCTCTTCAAAGTCAATCCCTCAACTTGAGTGTAACCTTGGGCCACTAACCTAGCCTTATTCCTAATCACATTTCCGGACTCATCCATCTTATTCCTAAAGATCCACTTAGTACCAATTATTGGTCTATCGTGGGGCCTAGGAACAAGGTGCTAAACTTGATTGCGCTCAAATTGATTGAGTTCCTCTTGCATGGCTAGCAACCAATATGAGTCCGCCTCGGCTTCGAGGATGCTTTTGGATTCAAAATGAGAAATGAAAGCAAAGTTACCACATAGGGTCATGGAGTTTGAAGCGAGTTGTTACCCTTTAGATGCATCACCTAAGATGAGCTCCTTGGGATGATTTGTGGCATATCTCCAAGCTTTAGGAAGCGGTTGAGAGCTTTCCTCTTTATCCTCTTGAACGTCACCAATTGGTTCTTGCTTATCATCTTGAGCGGATAAGTCCTTCAAGGATAGTCTCTCCATGTCTTCATCTAATGGTTCAATCTCTACAACATTCTCAACAAACACATTAGATTCTTCAAATTTAACATGCATGGATTCTTGAATGGTAAGTGAAGATCTATTGAATACTCTATAGCTTTACTAGTTGTAGAATATCCAACAAAGATTGCTTCATAAGCCTTAGCATCAAATTTACCCAAGTTATCTTTGGTATTCAAAACAAAACACTTGCAACCAAAAACTTTGAAATATGCAACATTAGGTTTCTAGAATGATACATTTTAAAAGATGTTTTGGAAGAATTTTTACATAAATAAATACGATTTGATATATAGCATGCGGTGTTTACGGCCTCGGCCCATAGATATTGAGAGAGGTCATACTCACTTATCATTGTCCTAGCCATCTCTTGAAGTGTTCTATTTTTTCTTTCTACAACTCCATTTTGTTGTGGAGTTCTAGGATAAGACATTTCATGCTTAATTCCCTTTTCATCACAATAAGTCATGAAGAGTTGGTTAACAAACTCACCACCTCTATCACTCCTTATTCTCAAAATTGAAAAACCTTTTTTTTTTCAACTCTTTTTCGAAAAATCTTAAAATGAGAAAAAGCTTGATCTTTGTGTTCCAAGAAGAAAACCCAAGTGAAACGGGAAAAATCATCAACTAAAACAAATGCAAATCTACTACCATTTAAGCTCTTAGTTTTAGTAGGTCCAAAAGATCCATATGAATTAATTCTAAAGGCCTAGTTGACATGATATCCTTGATTGGTTTGAAGGAAGACTTGGTTGTTTCTCAAGTTGGCACGCACTACAAATGCGGTCTTTCTCAAACTTCAAACAAGGAATACCCTTCACCAATTCCTTTGAATTAATCTTAGAAAGATGGTCAAAAGATGCATGTCCTAATCTTCTATACCAAAGCCAAGAATTTCATCAAAAGCATTTAAGCATTTAGTAGAACATTCCACATTAAGCATGTCAATGATATAAACATTATCATCACGAAAACCGGTGAGAATACAATCATTGGTTTTAACATCAAAATCTTGCAAGAAGAATCATCAAAACAACCTTAAGTCCACGGTCACAAAATTGACTAATGCTAAGCAAATTATGCTTCAAACCATCAACAAGTACAACATTTTCTATAATGGGAGATGCACCCATTTGAATGTTACCTATACCGATGATATTCCCCTTGGAGTCATCCCCGAAGGTGACGGAGCCACCTTCCTCGTACCTGATAGGTTGTAAAGTTATTGATGTCCCACGTCATGTGTCTTGAACAACCACTATCAAGATACCACCGCTCCCTACCGTCTTGGAGCTTGGTGTGTACCTACATCAAATAATTTAGGACTTGATTTTGGTACCCACATTTTCTTGAGTCCTAAAGAGTTAGTTTCATTAACCCAAACAAGATTATTGGTTCTTTATTTGGTCATAACAAAATTTAGCCAAATGTCCATTCTTACCACAATATGTGCATCTATAAACTCTACCATATTTAAAAGCATAGTGAGTGTGTGATTTGTGAGCATGAGAATTGTGAGCATGAAAAGATTTAGCATGAGAAGTGTTATGTGTAGTGTGAGCATGAGGAATCTTAGCATGAGAGGTGTGCTTTTTTAGAAAATATTTCTTCAAGTTTCTTAGTGTTAAAAGCACAATCCTTTAAAGTCTTTTCAAAATCAACAATTCTAGTTTTCAAAGAAGAAATTTCTTTTTCATCAATCTTAAAAAATTTTGCTTTACAAGCAACTTTGTAAGCACAAAATTCATTTTGGGTAGAAATGAGATTTGAAGAAATTTCATCTTTTTCTTTAGAAATGATAGCAAGTTGATTTTTGAGAAAAGCAACTTCCTTTTCCAATTTAGAGCATTCAATCTTTTATTATCATAGGTTTCTGAAAGTTCAACAAAGGCATGAACAAGAACTTCTTTGCTTAATTCATCATCTTCATCATCATGAGGTTGAGGGGTTACCTTTGTGTGTTTGCCATGAAACACATATTCGCTATATCCGCCTCTTCCTCGGACTCGCTTTCCGAATCCCAAGTTGCCTTGTACGCTTTCTTTTCTTCCGTTTCTTTGCTTGAAGGAGGAGGTCATCTTCTTCTTGAACTCCGGGCAAATCGGCATGATATGTCCGAGTTTTCGACAATTGTAGCATATTATTCTTCTCTCCTCTTTGCCTTCAAATTTCCTTCGGAAGTTGAGCTTGTTTCTCTGGTACATTCTCTTCACATTGCGAACAAGTAGTGATAGCTCCTCATTTTCTTCTTCATCTTCTTCATCGTCTTCAAGAGTGGATGAAGACTTGAAGGCTATGAATTTCTTCTTGGTGGAGCGGCCTCTTCTCTTGCTTTCTTTCCATCTCATGGGTTTTTAAGTTCCCAATGAGACTAATGAGGTCCATCTCATCCTTGTCGTTCAATTCTTTTAAGGTGGTGGCCTTGATCTCCAATGATGTAGGAAGTGCCGAATCACTTTTCGCACCTTTTGGTCATTGGAGATGTCATCACCTAAAGAAGAAAGAGCATTGGTGATTTTAGTAAATCTAGTAATCATACAATCAATAGATTCTTCATCAATCATTTTAAAGGATTCATATTGGGACCTTAAGAGATCTATCTTTAGCTCTTTTAACTTGTGAAGTCCCCTCGTGTGTGACCAATAAATGTTGCCAAATCTCATAGGCGGATTGGCAATGAATTACCCGTGTAAGGTCATCCTCATTCAAGGCGGTTAAGAGGAAATTTTGGGCCTTGGAGTTAGCCTCATATTCTCTAAAGTTGAAGTCGGTCCATGTGCTCTCATCACTATCGGGTGCAACATAGGGTTTGGTCAATGATTTAGCTACTAAGCTACCTAAAGATTGCAAAAAGATAGTCATCCTAACCTTCCAAATAGGGAAGTTGAGTCCATCAAATTTAGGAGGAGTTTTGATGCTATCGGCCATGTTTACTAGAATAACAAATGGAATGCAAATGTTGATTAGCAAATTTTAAGGATCTCTCTATGGATGTTAAGCCAAAACCTAGAGTCCAAGCTCTGATACCAATTGAAAATCACCTAGAGGGGGGTGAATAGGTGATAATGCTAATCAATGCACAATTTAAAAATTATTATGCAACAATCTCACAAAGCAAGTGAATATAGCAATGAATGTAGAGAGCAAGTAATAAGAGCAATGAAAATAGAGCAAGAAATAAGAGCAAGTAAACCAAACGCAAACACCGAGAATTGTTATCGAGGTTCGAGCACCCAGCTCTACTTCCTCGCCTTCCCCAGAAGGATTCCAACCACTTCCACTATCACAAAGATGTCACAAATACACCGGAGTACCCAACTCCACAATCTCAAGTACAAGCAATCTCTGAGTAGTCAAAAGACCACAAACTCTCTCTTGCTAAATTCTCTTCCCTTACAAAGGTCCTTAGGGAATAATGAGTAGGAATGAAGCTCTTGTGTGCAAGGAGAAAAGAAAAAGAAATCAGAGAGTTCTTGAAAACACTTCAGAAAATGAGAGAGAATTTCAGCACAAAAATCAAGAAACCAAGTCTTTTGAATGCCTTAAACTTGTGGAAATTTTGAGAATTTTTCTAGTAAACAACCTCTCCCTAAACACCCCTATTTATAGGAGAGGGCTAGGGTTAGGAGATAAAACATATTAAGGCTAATCAGAAAGTATTAAAACCAAACATGTCATTTAAACACACTTAAGTGAGAAAAGGACAAAAGATAAACCAGCTTAGAAACTAGCCGTTACTGTTCAAACGGCTAGCTCGGTCGACCGGTCGGTCGACCGCTAGTTCAAAAAAATAGCCGTTGCAGGCTGACGGTCGACCGCCCGGTCGACCCAAACCAAAGATACAGAGAGCTCTGCTCTCAGACCCGGTCGACCCTGACGGTCGACCGTCCCATGTCTGCCAAACGTACACAGATCTGTGCACGTCGGTCGACCGACCCGGTCGACCGACTTCAGCCAAGTCGACTTGGTCAGAAGACTAGTCGACTGGTTGAAGCCTGGAGCAGAAAACTGGGTTAGAAAAACAGTTTAAAAATATTTTGAAAAATCTTTTAATACTTCTAAAAATCACAAAAAAATAGTTTTATCATTTTCATTGATATATAAACATGTGGTAAAAAGTTTAGCTCAAATATCAATCAGTATGAACTATTTTTGTGTCTTATCATTTTTATCAAAAACAAAAGCTGTATTTTCTAAAACTTGGATTTTGAATAGAAAATATGTTTTGTCCAAAACTCTTCCAAATACGAAAACATGATATTAAACAACATTTAGGCATGATGTATATGGATATAATCCTATATACATGAAACAAATATATATATCCATGTTTTTGTCATTAATTCCAAAATAAGTTTTGTTAAAACACAAAACTTAAAACACATGAATAGGTATATCAAAGTAAGTTTGTAGGCTGAAGATTGTATACAAACTATTTTTGTACATGTTATAGGAAATATGTTTGGAAACAAGATGTGCGCAAAAACGTGTGTGATAGAGCTTCAAACCTATTCACTATTCTTTAACAAAACTCTAAATTAAAAACAAATCTAATAAATTATCTTGAGCAATCTTGAAGTCTTGAGCCATGCGATGCCTTGCTAGAGCCTTCTCTTCTATGATCCTTCCTTGATGTGCAAAAAGCCTTCTTTGCTTCATGAACCTAGAAATTCTTGCAATAGCTAAGCAATGGCCTCCAAATATGGTACTAACCTGAAACTTATCTTAAACAAACTAATTAGTACCAAATAGCTCTTATTGTTTTGTTATCATCAAAACTCTAAACAAATGGAGAGTGTAACCTTTGGGCCAACAAAGCTTTTGATCTCGGTTGAGATTGGTCGACCAGCTGGTCGATCGAAGTCTAACAAATAGTTTAAATTTTTGAACTGTCGGTCGACGGCCGGTCGATCAAAGTTCTATCAGAGTTACAATAAGGCTAGTTTTTAAAAATCTGGTTTTTAACTTATTTTCTAACAGGTATTTTTCACTTTTTAAGTCTAATCTCTTTCCTAATGACCTGATAGGCTCTTTCTAACAGTGTTTTATCATTTGCCTATATATATGGTTCATTTGTAGAGGAATACTAAGGAATTAATTTTGAAAAATATTTGAAAATCAAGTTTATTCAAAAAAAGATTTAAGTTTTCTTACTTCAAGTGCTCTCATTTCAAAACCAATTTCTGTAAGTTTTCAGCTCTTAAATTGATTCATTTCAACTGATTTTCTTTTCACAAACTTCTTGAGCTCCATCTCATCAAATACTATAGGAAGTTGTAAAAGGTTTTGTGGTTACCAAGAACTTGTAAGCCTCATTGGCTTTACGTCACCTCTTGTGTAAAAGATTGAGAATTGGAGTTGTATGCTCTGATCTTGTGTAGACTATTGTAGCTCCTTGTGGAGGCTTTTGTGAAAAGATTTTAATGGATAGTGAAATCCATCACGCGATGAAGGCGGGGAAGTAGAGCTTGGTGATTGTAACACCCCACTCCCAGAATACGTACTTAGTTGCGTATTCTAATTTTTTAACCATAGTTTTCAATTTACATCCCGTAATTATTTTTGTTTTTTGAATATTTATACGATTATTTTGTATTAGGTTTGGATTCGTGGACTCAGAGTCAACTCTAGTCTGAACTGAGGATTTGATCCTAGAGTATTTCTCAATTTGGTCTTTTCAGCAGTTAGATTTGACCATGTAAGTTTTAATCATCAGTTTTCACTATTTTGAAATTTTCAGGATTTTCTGAAATTTTCCGAATTAATTTTATAAAATCTTCTAAATTGGTGTCGACCGCATAACTAGTCGATTCCAGGATTTTAATTTATAATTAGAGTTAAATTTTTAGATTCTGCTTTCACATTATTTCTTAAAATCACATTTTTCTACTTTAAAGAATTTTCTAAGATTTTTCTGAATTTATCAAAGTTCGATCGGTTTGGTGGCGACCAATATCGCTGGTCAATTTCAGAATTTTTAATTTACAAATAAAGGTGAATTTTTAAAATTTGCTTCATATTATCTCTTAAAATTATATTTTCGATCTTAAATATTTTTGGTGAATTTCTTGAATTATCAGAACTCGGCCGGATTTGGTGTCGACCAGTATCCCTGGTAGATTTTAGAATTTATTTTAAAAATTAGATTTTATTTCTAAAAAACTGATTTCATATTATTTCTCAGAATGATGTTTTCTACCTCTGAGTATTTTTTGGAAAATTTTCTGGAACAGTCGATATTTTCCGACATTATTAAAATATTATTATTTTACGAAAACTTTTTATTTCTTTCTTTCTTTCTTTCTTTTCTTTCCCCTATCACTTCACCTGCTAAACCACCCCCCTCATTTAATCCCCCCTCATCCTTACTCACTTCACTCTTTCTCTTTCTTTTTTCCTTTTCTTTTTCTTTTCCCTTCTTTCTTTTCCCTTCTCTTCTTTTCCTTTCTTCTCATATCTTTCTTTTCTCCTTCTTTTCTTCTTCCCATGGCACTCGATGATAGCCGCCTCATCTCCTCCCTCCCTCATTCTCAAAATACTCTCTCTCCCCACATTCTCCCCTCTCTTCTAAATTGTCATTCACCCTCTCTTTCTCTCTCTCCCCCTCACCCTCCAATTTCATCTCTCCATCTCTTAATCTCTTATCTCTCCCTCTTCTTCAAAGACCCGACCACCATGGCACCGGCGACGACTCCACCAAGATCCGGCCATCTCCTCCCCCAACACCATCCCTCTCTTCATCTCCAACACCAACAACTTTACCACCAATATCATCTTCTTTTCTAATTAACCATCCCCAAACCCAACACCCCTCTACCTCCTCCCTCCTCCTTGGGGTGGCCGGCGGTCCCCCTGGCCTGCGCCGGCGATGGCGGCCGCCCCCCGACGCACCTTGGCCGCGCGGCCAGGGCTAGGCTGCCACGGCCTGGTTGTGCCAGGCCGTGAGCAGAGGAAGAGGCAGCAGCCCCTTTCCACTGTCTCTCTCTCTACTGTCTCTCTTTTCCCTCCGTTCCTCTCACTCTCTAGAATCTTTTCTCTCTAGCTCTCTTTTCTTTCTAAATCTTTATCTCTTGGTCTCTTTCTCTCTAGGCCTCTTTCTCCCTCTAGCTCTCTCTAAAATATTATTATATAGATATTTATATATTTTAATATATTTTGGTGGCGTGCGTGCGTGTTTTGGACTCCAGGATTTCGCGGCATTTTCAGAGATTTAGGCGAGTGTCCTTACTCTTTTGGGTTTCCCCACTTCGCCAGTCGACTTGTATTGTATTTCGTATTTAGATTTGTATTCATATTTTGTATTGGGCTGTACTTTATATTTGTATGTGGCCGAGTGCCTAGGATTATACATGTACTATGCCTGTGATGAATGCTTGTACTAGTGTATTTCATTCCTGTACAAATGTCATGTCGCGATGTTCACTTTATTACGTGTGTGATTGACACTAACACTTCTGCAGGTACTATACCAGCCTCCGGGCTTTTTACACCCAATTTTCAGGTTGTGTTTAGGGCTCTCTACACTCAACCTCCAGGCTTCACCACTCCACGGTAGGCTATATATTACCACGTTTGAATGCATGCTCATGTGGTACTAATATCTCGTGCATGACCCTTTTACCGACTCTGGGTTTCTGCCCACTACTGTGCTATCTACCCAATGGTTTAGACCTTGCACCCTTATGGGTTCATGGTAGCTACGAGAGTGCGCTTAAACCCAAGCGTACTTTAGCCTCAAGCTCTCGCCTAGTCCCTCGAAAGAGGAGTGCACTTAGACCGTGAGGGTCTCTCATTCTCCACCTGGTAGACATGCTTAGCGCTCAGCGCTTTATCACTAGATTCGTCTAGGCAGAACTCTGCTATATTTTAGACTCGCCTTCTAAGACGAGTCATTCTAGTAGCTTCATAAAGCGCTCTAGTGAATAAGCACTGTTTGTTGTTCGTACCTCTAGTTTACTTAGCTCCGCTTGGATGTTCACTTGCTTGCTTATTACATGCTCACCAGTTTATCCATTCTTCTATTAATGGTTGCGAAGAGTTTGACATCTTATTTATACTATTTTTATGAGACTGCATGGTGTTCCATTGAAAATTGTGAAGGTACTCCTAGAGGGGGGTGAATAAGTGTACGGCTAATCTAATGAACAATAATGCGGAATTATGCGGAATTAAAAACTTAATGCAACACACTTAGTGTAACCAACGAGTGTAGCCGAATTTTCAATGAAGGGCTCTGAACTAACTCCTTTTGATTCCTCTGAATAAGAGTTGAGGTGCTATATGAAGCTCTAGTGGTTAAACACAAGTGAGGCACACAAACAAACACAACCAAGCATATAAGTGTGATATGACAATATGAATCAATGCAAGGCACAATAAAAGAGAGAGAGTTAGAGAAAGTGGATCAATCGCAAACACAAGATTATTTCGAGGTTCGAGCACACAGCTCTACATTCCCGCCTTCACACAGAAGGATTTTCACTAACTCGTCCACACAGGACTTCCCACACAGGGAACCTCCACTAAGGATTTGGGGCAATTACAATGGGGAATACACAACTCCTCTCTCAACCAATACAACCTCTTACTAGAGGTAAGACACAACTCAAATCACCTCTAGACTTAGAGGGATAGGCACAAAGCCACTCAAAACAATCATCTTACACTTGAGGGATTCTAACACAATCTCCACCTCTCACTAGAGGGAGCCAAATACCACTTTTACAATCACCTCATACTTGAGGGATACAACTCAATCACCTCTCACTAGAGGGATATCACAAAGATGGAAGGTTTACAACTTGGTGATCTCAAAGACCACAAACCAATTTCTTTTCCACAAAACGAAGATCCTAATAGATAGGATAGAATGATAAGCTCAAGTGTGAGAAATAAAGAGTTTGGAAATCAAAACACAAAGAAAAATACTTAGAAAATCAATTAGAATTTGATAGAAATGAAGAACAAAATAAATATCCCAAATCTCTATTTTTCTTTGATTTTTCACCTTTGAAAACAAATAAAGATTAATCTTTTTGCCTTAAAAACTCTTTTGTAAACTTGTATTAAAACACTTAGGAAGATAGAAATTTTTGCTCTCAAAATTTTTGTGGGAAAACCAATTCAAATGGAGGTATTTATAACCCTATTTGGAATCTGCTGTTGGCAGCTGAAAAGCGCATTTTTGCCCTTCCGGTCGGACCGGCCAACGGTCCAAAAAGTGACTGTTGAGCCCTCCGGTCGACCACCCGGTCGACCGTGCCAGATCCAGAGAGCAATTGTTCTCTGACCGGTCGACCAAGCTGGAAACAGAGGGCAGAGCTCTCTGCCTGGTCGACCGCCCGGTCGACCGGAGGCTTTCCAGAGAGCAGAGCTTTGGCGGTCGACCGACCCGGTCGACGGCTCCCCAACAAGGCAGCGTCCACATTCTGTGCACGTGGTCGACGGCCCGGTCGATCGCTCACTGCTAGGGTCGACCTGCCCGGTCGACCGGCAGCTTGCCTGTCTGACTAATTAGGGTCTTAAAAACTTGAGTTTTTATCCTTTATTAAATCTCACAAAATCACATAAATTTCACAAAAATCAGTTCATGTTATATCTTTGAAATACAAACATGTTTGAGTAAAAATCAAACCATGTTAAAACATTTTGAACAATTTTTGTGACTTGAAAATTTTGCCTTAAAACAAAAACGGTATTTTTCTAAAAACCAAACTTCTAAAGGAAAATACAGTTTTCTATAAACTTGTATAAATACAAAAACATGATATTGAAACAACTTTGAAGCATATAATATATGGATATAATCCAATATACATGAAAGGTATTATATCTATGTTTTTGACATTAAATCCAAAATATATTTTGTCTAAATACAAAACTCCAAACACATAAATAGTGTGTCAAAATAAGTTTTTCTAAGTATGTGAAGTATAGATGTATATAGATCAAATCTAATATACATTAAACCATGTAAGCTTGTTTTGATTCTATCTATTCATGAAAACCAAGATCGATTATGAAAGCACACCTAGAGGGGGGGCGAATAGGTGTAAGTGCTAATCTAGGAACTAAATGCTCTAAATGCGGAAGCTAATGCAAATTTTGCAACACACTTAATACAACACACAAGTGTAGCCGAATCCCCGTGAAGGGCTCTGAACTAACTCCTCTTGATTCCCCTTGAATGGGTGAGGTGCTATGTGAAGCTCTTGTGGTTAAGTATAAGTGAGGCACACACAAACAACCAAGCATACACAAGATATAGCAATATGAAATATGCAAGGTACAATGCAAGCAATGTACGATATGAATAATGAACGATGCTTTGCACAGATAAGAGAGAGAGAGAGTTAGAGAGACAAGTGGATCAAACGCTAACAACAAGATATGTTTCGAGGTTCGAGCCCTAGCTCTACATCCCCGCCTTCACCACTGTGAAGGATTTCCAATCCACTATCTCACACTGAGAGAACCTCCACCGAGGAGGATTTGTTACAACACTAGGAGTACCGAACTCCTCTCTCAAACACCGCCTCACAACTGAGGGTAGGCCCGTAGCCAATACAACAACCAATCAACACCTCTACCGAAGAGGGTTACAAACTAAATCTCCACCTCTCACTAGAGGGAGCAAACCACAATCTCAACATCTACCAAAGAGGGAGCAAACACCAACCCAAATCAACCTCACCAAGAGGGATACAAGAAATCAAGGGGTTTACAACAAGTGGTATATCTCAGCCACAAACCTCTTTCCTTTTTCCACAAACAAAGATCCTAAATAGAATAGATAGAAGATAAGCTCAAGTGTGGAAAATAAGTGTTTTGATCAAAGAAAATCTCTTGGGAAAAATACCAAATGAATATAGAATTTTAGATCAAGAAACAATTCCCAAAAACTTATTTTCTTTGAAAATAACAAAACACTTAAAAACAAATAGAATGAGTCTTTTTGCTCTTTAAACACTTTTTAAAACTTGTTTTTAAAACCAGAGAATGGGAGAAAATCAGCTCTAAAATCTTAGCCAAAACCCTAAAGAAATGGGGTTTATATAGGCCAAACCAGAAACTAGCCGTTAGGCTGATCTGTCAGCCTGACAGGCTAGCGGTCGGCCGACCGCCAACGGTCAAAAATCCGACCGTTGGAGCAAACCGATCGACCGCTCGCCGACCGAAATAAACAGAGAGCACTGCTCTCAGGTCCGGTCGGCCGCCCGCTGACCGTCCCTGTGACTGCCAAACGTGCACAAGCTTGTGCACGTCGGTCGACTGCAAGGATCGACCGGCCCTTAGTATGGTCGACCCGTGCGGTCGGCCGTCCTGGCCTGTCAGCCACTGTTCTGGGACAGAAAACACATGTTAAAATATTTCTAAAAATCTTTTAAGTCTTTTTTTAAAAATACCCAAAAATAGTTTTATCATTTTGCATTGATATATAAACATGTGATAAAAATTTCAACTCAATTATCAAGCAATTTGAACTATTTTTGTGTCTTATCATTTTTACCAAAAATCAAAACATGTATTTTTATCAAACTTGGATTTTTCAATACATGAATAGGAAAGTCAAAATAAGTTTGTTTAAAAGTTAAGCATGCATGTATAGAATGAAACAACTATACATATATCAATTAAACTTGTTTGATCAACTATTCATGAAAACCGAAACCAAACATAAAACGTGTGTGTTTGTGCACTTGAGCATATCAACTATACTAAGCTTTACAAATGGATCTAAACACACTATCTAAACTAGGATACCTAAGTCTTCTTAATGACCTCCATCTTCAAGTAGACTCGATCCCAAACGTGATCCACTGAGTGCAAAGGTATGATCTTGATGCTCGGGCACGGGAATCACCAAGTGAAGGCTTCCAACTCATCTTTTTGAAGCAATCACCAACTAATATCTTGATCAAAGATCTGTAACTAAAATCACAAGATAATTAGCAAACATAACTACATGAGTTAATCATCATCAAAACTAGGGTGGAAGGCCTTTGGGCCAACAATCTCCCCCTTTTTGATGATGACAAAACTCATGGAGTTATATATGCATGGATTAAAGTTAAGCTTCAAAGAGGCTCCCCCTTAACTCATGCATAAACAAATAAACAGTAAATAATATTCAATAAAGGCTCTTAAACATGAATGCATAGAAATGCATAAACAATAAAAGGTTCTAGATACCAATGAAATGTTCAAAACAAAACATGCTCTAGATACCAATTAAATTAAACTAAATTAAACTTAATATATGCAAAACATAAACATGCATATATAAAATATGTACCAATCATGCATAGAGAAAGATTATGAGTTTTATATGCATGTTAAACTCTCAAATAATTCTCCCCCTTTTTGTCAATCATCAACAAAGGGGTAAAACCAAAACAAAACAAAATCTCTCCCCCTTTTTAATACAAAGAAACAACAAAAGGGTAAAAAAATAAAAACAATGTTCTCCCCCTTTTTGTCTAAAACAAAAAAATATCAATAAGGGGTTAATAACAAATCATAATATGTACACTCAAATATGATACCAATTGAAACTTATATGTCAATGAAGGGCATCTTGATACCAAATTAAAGTGAACAAGAAATAATTAATAAATAATATATGCGATATACATTCATGAAGAGGAAGACGCTAAGTTAACTTCCCTACACATATGCATTATATGAAGAAGGGATGATAAGCCCCAATTCACATAACACATATTATGTAATGCATAAGGAGAGATGTGAAGCTCCCCTTACACACGTGTATCACATAGAGAAAAGTTATCAAGCTCCTCAATGCAAGATACACTCAACATGAATCTATATGTAGAAGATATGTTAAGCTCTCCTTGCATATAGGCAACATAAATCAAAAACTTTGAATTTTTCTTTAAACAAAATTTTTATTTTTGATATCAATTTAAACTTTATATTCTACCATAAAGTAAGGGAGTGGAAATACAAATACCAATTGAGATAAGAAAATTGAATTTTCTCTCCCTTTATGAAATACAAACTAAACACATGCGTAGGCTTGAAATAAGATACCAATTGAAAAATAAATCAATTGAAATAGGATAATCATTAATTTTTCAAGTTAAGCATAAACAAATTTTTGTGCTCTAAGACATAAAAATATAGTAGGCACAAATAAACATATATATGTATGAAAAATTAGATACCAATTGACATTGATACCATTGGATTGAAAGCATATATACATAAACACATATGAGTATACAAAAGGATCAAATTTGATACTAATTGAAAGAATTCAATGATACCAATTGACATAACAATAAAAGCATGGTATAACTCATATCAAAATGAAGAATACAAACTAGTTAAAATGAAAATTTTTGTTAACTAGTACGAAATCTTTCAAGCAAGGAATAAACTAAAAATAATTTTCATAAAACACATGTAAATCACATAGCACAAAAAAAAACACTCAATATTCAATAAAGGCCATACATGCTCATGAAAACATACTCATGAGAAATATTTTAAAAAATGGTGAGTGTACAAGTAATGTGTGACATGGTATTATGAAATTTCCAATTAAGCTTAAATTTCTTGAAACCATGAAAATCATCAAAATTATTTAATCTCAAGGTATATGTATGTCTTATACAAACTAAAGCATACATACATATCTAAAACACAACGAGTCCGCAAATATATGCATTAAGGCACGTGGCTCAAAAAGGATGTATATGTATAATAATAATTTGGATAAAATAGACATATACATGAAGTTAAACAAATAAACACGAAATCAAGAAAAACTAAATTTTCATTAAAACAAATTCATTTCAAGGTATATGTATGATTTTTCAACACTAGAAGTATACATACATATCCCTAAACACAATTGAGTCCATAAATATAGATTTGCATGAAAGGCAAATGACTCAAGGGGTATACATGTATATTTTAAAGTTTGGCAATACAAACATATACATGAGTGAAAATTCATAACATAAAACAAATTCAAAAATGAGAATACAAGTTAAAATGTATGAATCATCAAAACTAGACTATACTAGCACATCTAATGGGTTCAAATAAGCAATCAAGCCCAAACATTTATAGATTTATTTGTGGCCCACTATATGCACAAGTATGAATCCTAGTCTTAATGAAAACTAACATCTAAACATGTAATCAACACATGAAGCATAAAACCAAGATATAAATCAATCATGACAAACATAAACATGATCATTATGTAAATCCACATGTTATTAGATTTATGATGTACATGATAGCTAAGCTAACAAGAGAAGACTAAAAATGTGACCATATAAGCATGTGTGTCTCAAATACTATACATGTATGTCAAGGATCTAATTAACATAGTATTTTCATAATGATCAATAGACATCAAAGCATGCTATAAACAATGATGAAATATAAAGCATGTAAACAATAAATAGGAATTAGGAATCGTTACCAAAACCTAGAAGGCAACTCTCCTTATCTCCAAAACATGGTGGTCTTCTCCACCAAACTTCCCTTGAAAGTGATGCATCCAAATGATTTCCTTAAGCTTGGAACGCATCCACTCCAAGGTGCCACTACTCTCACGTCATGCGAGAGCCCACACCTACATCATAAACAAGAGGGGTGATCTTTGGTACCCACAACTTTTTGGGTCCATGGGGGTTAGTATCATTCCTAACCCAAACAAATTTATTTGCTAAATTACAATCATGTATAAGATCAAAACAAAATTTAGCAAGGTGGCCCTTACGTCCACAATGTGTACAAGTGTACACATGAGCATACATGTGATGGGTGTGTCCGTGAGGAGCATGTGTATGCCGTGGAGGTGTGCATGCATAGATGGAATTTGTTCTTTCGAAATAAGGATTCCAAACGTGTATGCCCAACAACACATTGGCTCAAAGTGGAGCCCAACAATCAACACTCTTCTTAAGCAAAGATATATCATTGTTAAATAAAGAAGAAGTGTGGCATGAAATAGGTGAAGTGTGTGATACTACACTAGCATGGCAAACAAGTGCATCAATTTTATTTTGCAAAACAATATTTTTCTTTAAACAAATATCTAAATCATTTGAAATAGAAATAATTTTATTTTTCAAAGCAACATTCTCCTTTAAAACGAAATCAATTTTTGAAGACAAGTTTTCATTTTCTTCAAAAAGTTTCCACAATCATTTTTTTTTTCAACAAATCATTTTCTTTAAAACAAGATTAAGTTGAGATCTAAGTGAGTCACATTCACTAGAAACCTCTTCCTTCTCTTGCAAAACAATCTCAATTTTAGATGACAAATTTTTCTTTTCTTCTTTTAAAACAAGATTCTCATTTTTCAATATTTTGTATTTAGAAATCAAATTTTCACAATTTCTAGCAAGTTCATCATTCATAGCTTGTGCCTCTAGACATTCATTGCAAAATGAATTAGAACTAGCATCTAGTTGAGTGTCCGAGTGTACCTCAAGGAGTCATTCCTTGGACCATGAGCAAAGTTCTTCGGACTCATCTCTTCTAGATCTTCTCTTCTTTTCGATAATCTTTGGTAGCTCGGGAGAAGTCAAAATACTCCAAACTGCAAAAGCTGAATCATAGTGAGCAAACACATGTAAATAATTTTTATGAAGTGATGCTCTAAGTGCTTCTAGGGCTATTGCATTTGCCTCTATATGCTTGCTATCACTAAGAAAGGATTTCTTGGTAATGGCAAGGTGAACTTTATATCCTAGGGCTTTTAAATGACAACTCATCATAACCTTCCAAATCTCAAGTCTAGAAATGTCAAACATAGGAGGGCTATCCATGAGTGCAAACTATATGTGTGCAAGCAAATAAAAGTGCAAATGCAAATGGTAGATTAGCAAAACAAGGATCTCACTCCTAGGATGTTAAGCCTAAGTATCAGGAGCGTAGGCTCTGATACCAATTAAAAGCACACCTAGAGGGGGGTGAATAGGTGTAAGTGCTAATCTAGGAACTAAATGCTCTAAATGCGGAAGCTAATGTAAATTTTGCAACACACTTAATATAACACACAAGTGTAGCCGAATTCCCCATGAAGGCTCTGGACTAACTCCTCTTGATTCCCCTTGAATGGGTTGAGGTGCTATGTGAAGCTCTTGTGGTTAAGTATAAGTGAGGCACACACAAACAACCAAGCATACACAAGATATAGCAATATGAAATATGCAAGGTACAATGCAAGCAATGTATGATATGAATAATGAATGATGCTTTGCACAAATACAAGAGAGAGTTAGAGAGACAAGTGGATCAAACGCTAACAACAAGATATGTTTCGAGGTTCGAGCCCCTAGCTCTACATCCCCGCCTTCACCACCGTGAAGGATTTCCAATCCACTATCTCCCACCGAGGGAACCTCCACCGAGGAGGATTTGTTACAACACTAGGAGTACCGAACTCCTCTCTCAAAACACCGCCTCACAACCGAGGGGTAGGCCCATAGCCAATACAACAACCAATCAACACCTCTACCAAAGAGGGTTACAAACCAAATCTCCACCTCTCATTAGAGGGAGAAAACCACAATCTCAACCTCTACCAAAGAGGGAGCAAACACCAACCCAAATCAACCTCACCAAGAGGGATGCAAGAAATTAAGTGGTTTACAACAAGTGGTATATCTCAACCACAAACCTCTTTCCTTTTTCCACAAACAAAGATCCTAAATAGAATAGGATAGAAGATAAGCTCAAGTGTGAAAAACAAGTGTTTTGATCAAAGAAAATCTCTGGAAAAAATACCAAACGAATATAGAATTTTAAATCAAGAAACAATTTTTGAAAACCTATTTTCTTTGAAAATAACAAAACACTTAAAAACAAATAGAATGAGTCTTTTTGCTCTTTAACCACTTTTTAAAACTTGTTTTTAAAACCAGAGAATGGGAGAAAATTAGCTCTAAAAATCTTAGCCAAAACCCTAAAGAAATGGGGTTTATATAGGCCAAACCAGAAACTAGCCGTGAGGCTGATCTGTCAGCCTGACAGGCTAGCGGTCGGCCGGACGGCCGACCGCCAACGGTCAAAAATCCGACCGTTGGAGCAAACCGGTCCACCGCCCGGCCGACCGAAATAAACAGAGAGCACTGCTCTCAGGTCCGGTCGGCCGCCCAGCCGACCGTCCCTGTGACTGCCAAACGTGCACAAGCTTGTGCACGTCGGTGGACTGCAAGGGTCGACTGGCCCTTGGTACGGTCAACCCGTGCGGTCGGCCGTTCTGGCCTGTCAGCCACTGTTCTGGGACAGAAAACACATGTTAAAATATTTCTAAAAATCTTTTAAGTCTTTTTTTAAAAATACCCAAAAATAGTTTTATCATTTTGCATTGATATATAAACATGTGATAAAAAATTTCAACTCAATTATCAAGCAATTTGAACTATTTTTGTGTCTTATCATTTTTACCAAAAACCAAACATGTATTTTTATCAAACTTGGATTTTTCAATACATGAATAGGAAAGTCAAAATAAGTTTGTTTAAAAGTTAAGCATGCATGTAGAATGAAACAACTATACATATATCAATTAAACTTGTTTTGATCAACTATTCATGAAAACTGAAAACCAAACATAAAACGTGTGTGTTTGTGCACTTGAGCATATCAACTATACTAAGCTTTACAAATGGATCTAAACACACTATCTAAACTAGGATATCTAAGTCTTCTTGATGACCTCCATCTTCAAGTAGACTCGATCCCAAACGTGATCCACCGAGTGCAAAGGTATGATCTTGATGCTCGGGCACGGGAATCACCAAGTGAAGGCTTCCAAACTCATCTTTTTTAAGCAATCACCAACTAATATCTTGATCAAAGATCTGTAACTAAAATCACAAGATAATTAGTAAACATAACTACATGAGTTAATCATCATCAAAACTAGGGTGGAAGGCCTTTGGGTCAACAGATTAAACCGAAAACCAATAAACATGAAACTTAAAATAAGTGTGTGTGTTGTGAACTTGAGCATATCACACTATCTAACTTTACAATGGATCTAAACTAAATCTTAACTAAACAAAGTGAAGCCTTTTTGTAGAACGCCGTCTCCAAGTTGACTCGATCCAAGCGCGATCCAATGAGCTTGACTCCAACCAAGTGCTAGATATGAACTTGACGCTCGAGCTCTTGAATCACCATGTGAAAGCTCCAAAACACCTTTGTTGAAGCTAATCACCTACTAATATCTTAGTTAAATATCTGAAACTAAATATCACAAGATTATTAGTAAACTATAATTACATGATTTAATCATCATCAAAACAAGAGTGGAAGGCCTCTGGGCACAAGCTCCCCCTTTTGATGATGACAAACTCATAGAGTTATATATGCATGGATTAAAGTTAAGCTTCAAAGAAGCTCCTCCTTAACTCATGCATAGCAATAAACAATAAGATATGCAATGAATGTTAAATATGAATATGCATAAACATGCATAAAACAATGAAATAAACATGCTTTTGATACAAAATTTTAAATAAATTACTTCTTCTCTTTTTAAAATAAACATATTCTTAAATACCATTGAAAATATAAACTTAAAATAAACATGTTCTTTAAATAATTGCTCTTGATACTAATAAAAATTTCAATTGAAAGCTTATCAATAAAAGCAATAAAAGCTCTTGATACCAATTAAAAGATAATCAATAAAAGCTCTTGATACTAATAATAAAATTTTTAATAAAAGTTCTTGATACCAACAAAACAAAACAACAAAACATGTTCCTTGATACCAACAAAATAAAACAACAAAACATGTTCTTGTACTAATATCCATGCTCTTGATACCAATATCAACAAAACATAAAACAAACTCTCTCGATACCAATATGAAACAAACTTTGATATAAACTTCTAAATAAACATAAACATGCATATATACTCAAATACTTTTCCCTTTTTTGTCAATCATCAACAAAGGGGTTAAAGTAAATAATAAAACAATGTCTCTCCCTTTTTGTTCGAAACAAAAATCAACAAGGGGTGAAATCAAAACAAAACATTATGATACCAATTGAAAAAAAATATATCAATTTAGTGCATCATGATACTAATTCAAAATAAACAAATCGGTAAAACAACAAAAAAAATTTTAAAGATACCAATTGAAAGTACCAATTAAAAGTATACCAATTGAAGGTAAATAAAATATTTTGAAGAATACCCATTGAAAGTAAATAAAACATTAAAAATCTAAACTTGAAGAAACCAATTGAAAGTACCAATTGAAAGTACATAAAACATTTTGAAGAAACCAACCAAAAAAAATTTCGATATCAATAGAAAGATGTAAACATATAGGTAATCTTGATACCAATTGTAAAAATTAGCAACAATTGAAAATATTTTACACTTTTGATACCAATATTGAGAATGAAATATATACCAATTGAAAATAATGAAACATATACCAATTGGAAATGATTTTCATTAGGAGCGTATGATACCAAAAAAAATTAATTTCATTTTCAATATTTTTTAACATAAAGTGTGGGAGAGTAAAATACCAAATGTAAACAAAACCAATTAAAAGGTGAAATATGAATTTCTCCCCCTTTATGAAATACCAAAACAAAATGATGCATAAGCTTGTATAAGATACCAATTGAAAAATAATCAATTGAAATATAATAGTCATTTAAGAAATCATGCTTAGCATAACAAAAATTTGTGCTCAAAGATATAGAGATATAGTAAGCACAAATAAAACATATATATATGTATGAAAAATTAAATACCAATCGAAATTGATACTATTTGAAGTGTAAGCATACATATAAAAAAAAATATGAGTATACAAGATAAATGGATGTCAATTGTGATACCAATTGAAAAGATATAATGATACCAATTGAAAACAAAATAAGGTCAAGTGTATAACTCATACTTCCTACCACCCATTTCATACACATGTTTCAAATAGATTTTCAATAATAAGCATACAAGGCATGGTCGCTCAACCAACTGCCCTTGGAAGGGTAGGGGTTTTCAAAAATAAGTTTGAAAATAATATAACATGTTTGAAAACTCTGCTATATGAAGAATACGAACTAGTTATATGAAAAATTTGTAAACTAGTACGAAATCCTTCAAGTAAGGAATAAAACAAAAATATATTTCATGAAAAACATATAAATCACATGATCACCAAACACTCAAAATCTATATAGCACATATTATACTCATAAAAACAAAATCATGAGAAAACATTAAATAAAGTGAGTGTATAAGAGTTATGTGAAATATATCATCATGAAAATAGGCAATCAAGGTCAATATGAAATTCCTTAAAACAAGAAAAACAAGAAAATCTAATTTTCATCAAAATAATTTAATCTTTAAGGCATATGTATGTTTTGTACAAACTAGCGTATACATACATATCCAAACATAGACGAGTCCACAAAAGTATATGCATGAAGGCAAGTGGCTCAAGGATGTATATGTATAACTATTAGTTTAGACAAAATGGACATATACATGAAGTTTAAGCATAAACATGAAAAACATGTCAAAAATATGGAATACAAGTCAAAATGTATGAATCATCAAAACTAGGCTATACTAGTACATCTAATAAGTACAAATGAGCATTCAAGCACAAACATATAATAATCTATTTGTGCCTCACTAGTTGTATAAGTATATATTCAAGTTTTAATAAAAACTAACATCTAAACATGTAGACAAAACATGAAGCACAGAAATCAAAACAAAACTCATATGATCATTTGTAAATGCACAAGCATTAAATCTATGATATACACAATAGCTAAAACAAATGTAAGAACACAAAGGTATAAGTCCATATTAAACATGGGTGATCTCAAATACTAATCATGTATGTCATAGGACTAATAAACATGGCATATGGCATAATGAACATTAAAACATGACATGCTAAAAATCAACAATATGAAAAGTATGTAAACATAAATGAGGAGTTAGAGATCGTTACCAAAACCGATAGGGCACATCTCCATATCTCCAAACCAAGGTGGTCCTCCCACCAAATTTCCCTTGAAAGTGATGCATCCAAATTGTCCTCTTTAAGCTCGGAACGCATCCACCTCAAGGCACCATCACTCTCACGTCATGTGAGAGCCCACACCTACATCAAATAAAATAGGAGTAGTCTTTGGTACCCATACTCTTTTAGATCCATGGGGATTAACTCCTTTCTTAACCCAAACAAATTTATTTGCTAAATTTTCATCATGTATCTTATCAAAACAAAATTCAGCAAGGTGCCTTTATGTCCACAATGTGTACATGTGTATACATGAGCATACATTGTGTGATGGGTGTGAACGTGAGGAGCATGTGTATGCCATGGTCTGTGTGCATGCATAGGAGGAACTTGTTTCTTTCGAAACATAGATTCCAACCGTGAGTGGTTATGGCACAATGGCTCAAAGTGGAGCCCAAACAATCCACACTCTTCTTAAGCAGACAAATATCATTTTCAATCATGGAAGAAGAGGTGCATGCAATAGGTATGCTAGAAGGAGAAGCTATACTAGCATGGCAAACATGTGTGTCTAAATCCTTTTTAAAGAAACATTTTTATTTGAAACAATTTTCAATTCCTTTGAAATAGAAGCAATTTTTATTTTCAAGGAATCATTCTCTTTTACAACAAAATCAAGTTTTGAAGACAAGATCTCATTTTTCCTCAAAACCTTATTGCAAACATTTTTATTTTTCAAAATCTTGTTTTCATTTAAAACAAGTTCAAGTTGGGTTTTCAAAGAGTCACACTCATTTGAAATCTCAACTTTCTCTTGCAAAGCCAACTCAAGTTTTGAGAATAAATCCTTATTTTCTTTTGTTAACTTACAAGTTTTCTTTTTCAAAACTTTATATTTTTCAAGGAGGTTCTCACAAACAATAGATAACTCTTCATTTAATGCATCGGCATCCATACTATCAAGATCATCAAAGAAGAGCTAGCACTATCTAGTTGAGTATCCGAATGTAACTCAAGGGAGTCATTCCCTTGGACCATGTAGCATCGTTGTTCGGATTCATCCTCACTAGATTCCTTCTCCATTATGTTTAGCATTTGAAGCTTGGAGGAGGTCAAAGTGTTCCATAGTGCAAAGGCGGAATCACAATTAGAAACCATCATAAGATATTCTTTGTTAAGCGTGCTTCTGTGTGCCTCAAGGGCTTGTACATTGGCCTCTATATACTTGCTATTACTAAGATAGGATTTCTTGGTAGCGGTAAGAAAAACATGCAAGCCTAGGGTATTTAGATACATACTCATCCTAAATTTCCACACGTCAATATTGAAAACATCAAATATGGGAGGTGTCAAGCAATCTATGAGTATGTGTAAACAATATAAGTGTGTAAATGCAAATAATAGATTAGCAAAATCAAGATCACACTCCTAGGCGGTTAAACCTAATATCAGGAGCGTAGGCTCTGATACCAATTGAAGGTACACCTAGAGGGGGGTGAATGATGTGCGGCTAATCTAATGAACAATAATGCGGAATTAAAAACTTAATGCGACACACTTAGTGTAACCAACGAGTGTAGCCGAATTCCAGTGAAGGGCTCTGGACTAACTCCTCTTGATTCCTCTGAATAAGAGTTGAGGTGCTATATAAAGCTCTCGTGGTTAAACACAAGTGAGGCACACAAACAAACACAACTAAGCATATAAGTGTGATATGACAATATGAATCAATGCAAGGCAATAAAAGAGAGAGTTAGAGAAAGTGGATCAATCGCAAACACCAAGATATGTTTCGAGGTTCGAGCATACAGCTCTACGTCCCCGCCTTCACACAGAAGGATTTTCATTAACTCGTCCACACAGGCACACAGGGAACCTCCACTGAGGATTTAGGGCAATTACAATGGGGAGTACACAACTCCTCTCCAACCAATACAAACTCTCACTAGAGGCAAGGCACAACTCAAATCACCTCTACACTTAGAGGGATAGGCACAAAGCCACTCAAACACAATCACCTCACACTTGAGGGATTCCAACATAATCTCCACCTCTTACTAGAGGGAGCTAAATATCACTTTCACAATCACCTCACACTTGAGGGACACAACTCAATCACTTCTCACTAGAGGGATATCACAAAGATGGAAGGTTTGCAACTTGGTAATCTCAATGACCACAAACTAATTTCTTTCCCACAAAACAAAGATCCTAATAAATAGGATAGAATGATAAGCTCAAGTGCGAGAAATAAAGAGTTTGAAAATCAAAACACAAAGAAAAATACTTGAAAAATCAATTAGAATTTGATAGAAATGAAGAAGAAAACAAATATCCCAAACTCTATTTTTCTTTATTTTTTCAACCCTTGAAAGCAAATAAAAATGAATCTTTTTGCCTTAAAAACTTTTTGAAAACTGTATTAAAACACTTAGGAAGATAGAAATTATATAACCCTATTTGGAATCTGTCCATTGGCAGCTGAAAAAGGCATTTTTGCCCTTCAGGTCGACCGACCAACGGTCAAAAAGTGACCATTGAGCCCTCCGGTCGACCGCCCGGTCGACCGTACCAGATCCAGAGAGCAACTGCTCTCTGGCCGGTTGACTGCCCGGTCGACCGAGCTGGAAACAAAGAGCAGAGCTCTCTGCCCGGTCGACCGCCCCGGTCGACCGAAGGCTTTCCAGAGAGCAGAGCTCTCTGGCGGTCGACCGGCCTCTCTAGCAAGGCAGCGTGCACATTCTGTGCACGTCAGTCGAACTGCCCGGTCGGCTGCTCACTGCTATGTTCGACCGGCCCGGTCGACCGGCAGCCTGCCTGTCTGACTAATTAGGGTCTTAAAAACTTGGGTTTTTATCCTTAATTAAATCTTAAATCTCATAAAATCACATAAATTTTACAAAAATTAGTTCATGTTATATCTTTGAAATACAAACATGTTGGGTAAAAATCAAACCATGTTACAAACATTTTGAACCATTTTTGTGACATGTAAAATTTGCCTTAAAATAAAAATGGTATTTTTCTAGAAACCAAACTTCTAAAGGAAAATACAGTTTTTCTATAAACTTATATAAATACAAAAACAGATATTGAAATAACTTTGAAGCATATAGTATATGGATAGAATCCAATATACATGAAAGGTATTATATCTATGTTTTGACATTAAATCCAAAAATATATTTTGTCTAAATACAAACTCCAAACACATGAATAGTGTATCAAAATAAGTTTTTCTAAGTATGTGAAGCATAGATGTATATAGATCAAATCTAATATACATTAAACCATGTAAACTTTTTTTGATTCTATTTATTCATGAAAACCAAGATCGATTAAACCGAAAATCAAAAACCAATAAACATGAAACTTAAAACAAGTATGTGTGTTGTGAACTTGAGCATATCACACTATCTAACTTTACAATGGATCTAAACTAAATCTTAACTAAACAAACCGAAGCCCTCTTGTAGAACACCATCTCCAAGTTGACTCGATCCAAACGCGATCCAACGAGCTTGACTCCAACGAGTGCTAGATATGAACTTAATGCTCGAGCTTTTGAATCACCATGTGAAAGCTCCAAAATACCTTTGTTGAAGCTAATCACCTACTAATATCTTGGTTAAATATTTGAAACTAAATATCACAAGATTATTAGTAAATTATAACTACATGAGTTAATTATCATCAAAACTAGAGTGGAAGGCCTCTGGGCCAACAAATTGATTCGTGGGAAAACTTACAAAAAGGGTAGAGGAGCAAAATTACACGTAATTAAAGTAAAATTACAGGTAGATCTCCTCTGAGATTTCTGAGAAAGTACGTCGGTAGGAATCTGCTCAACGCGCGATCACTTTATCCCTTTGACGATGCAATTGGTCAGACGATCAAGTTGCCTCCTAATAGGATCCCCTTCTCGCTTGGTTCTGGAAATCATATATTTGGAAGCAAGAGAATAAGAGAATACTCTCTAGAAGAATCTCTGATTGAATTTCTTTCAGACAATCTTCTTTCTCCAGCCCGTTAATCCCTTTTTCCTCTCTATCTGTCCGTGTCTCTCCCTCTGCATGTCCCCCCATTCCTTAGCTTGGAAAGAAACTATTTATAGCCAAAATGGGGTGTAACCGCTCCCTTAAATTTAGCAAGGCTGAATCAGTCTTTAGCTTCGCGCGAGGCTGCAAATGACCTTTCAGCAAAGCCACTTGCGAGCTTCCAACGAAGCCAGAGGGTTCGTGCGAACGCTTTCCAGCCGTTGTGGCTTAATTGTCTACACTTAATGTGAGACGAAGTGGGCGGGTGTAACCGCCCACGTAAAGTGGCATTAATCCCACTAAATTAGTAGGGTTCACCCATTAATCCTGCGTATGAAATGGTCAATTGATGACCTGATAAAGCTCGCTGCAGAGCTAAATCATGCGAAGTTAAGCCTTAGCTTAGAGCTTCAACGAAGTTACCGTAGTCCCCTGTGAAGGTAAGACTTAGCTCATAACCTCCGGCTAAGTTACCTTCAAGGCTTTGTGCGAAGCTAAAACTCAGCTTATAGCGGAGCTAAACCCTTTTTCCCTTGTAACGAAACTAGCGACAAAGCTTCTAATGCGAACCTCCTGGATCAGCCTCTGGCAGAGTTAAATGGGAAACTTTGAGCGAAGCTAATGGTTAGCCTCACAGCAAAGCTACCAAGAAAGTTTTGGGCGAACCTGTAAGTTAGCTCTATATGGAGTCATAAACAGCTTTAAAGCGAGGACAGAGGCTATCCCCTTGGGCTCATGCAAGGCTAAGTGTTAAGCTAACTTAGCATCTTAGACCTGCTTGGATCTCTTCAAAGACAACTTTGACTTACTGTCTGCTTCACTGGACCAGTAGAGTCCAAGTCGCTGCCCTGTCCCTGGTCGTCAACTTGTCTTTTACTTATCTTTTGTAAATGTCAATAAGTTAGATGTCGTTTAGACCGGTTGAAGATAAATGTGAGAGTTTTATCTTTTTAGAGTGTCAACAAGACCCCCTTCAAAGTTTTCATAAATCTGCAATGGATTGGCTCAGATTTCGAAATACTTTAAACTGCTTCAGTTGATGATCAATGCTATGTGGATGTGAACGTCGCCTTGGTGGTTGAGTTCAACTTTGTCTTTAGCTTCGCTTTCGGGTGGGAATAGGTTTGCTGAGGTACTGCAATAATTCGCTTCCATGTAGTTTTGGACTTCTAGGTAGCTTCGCATTTGGGCTTCCTGAAGTAGCTTCGCTTCCAAACAGTGTTGGATTATCCGCACTAGCCTCGCGCTCGCTATGATGGAACAATGTTTTATTCCCCAAGGCTAACCGCTTTTGTGAGTTATGAGAGGGATTGCTCGCTTTTTCAAGATTTGAATAATTTCATCTGCATTAAAGAGGGAGATTATTCCCTTTTCTGAAGTTCGATTAACTTCGTACGTACTTACAAGAGGGACTATTCCCTTTTTGAAGGCTAAGCATTAAATGCTTTAACTTCGCCTGCGCTTCTAGGCTTGAAGTGGCAGCGGCGTGGTTAGGCCATGAGGTCTATAAATAGGACTCTTGTAGTTCTTTTCAGAGAAACATACCTTGAAAAGTTTGTTCATGATATCTACCTATTGCTCAAGCAAGGAGATTGAGGTCCCTAAAGTAGTGGGAACTCTTACTCTGGTTATTACCCGACCAGGAACTGGTGAGCCTCTGTCATCTAGTGACTTTAGGGAGTTTATCTCCCTTAATTTTCTTAGCTTTACCAGCTATTTTAGGGATTGAATTCTCTTGGTTTCTGCATTAGACTGATCTTTGGAGAAGGGTTTCAGACCCTTTTTTAAGCTTCCTGGCAAAGCTAATATTCTGCCTGATCAGACGAAGGATTTGTCTAGGCGAAGCTCCTGCCTTGACCTACTTGTTCTATCTTCTGAGAATCTAATAAATGTCAAGTTATATTATAACTCTCAAAAGAAAGGAGATAACGGTATAGTCTTCCAACTTATACCATGAGAATATTGACTAATATATTCAGAGGTTGACAACATGATAGAATTAGTTATTTGATAAATTATCACCAATAAATTTGAAAACTGACTTGATTCAAATCTTGTTGAGATAAAATGGGACAAAGTGAATTTGATGATCTTTAATGTTCAGAGGTAAATATGAATATGACAGATTAGAGACCATCGGATTTATAATTAGGTTATGATGGATTAGACACCACAACCATGTGATAGTTCCTTAGAAAAATGAAGTTTAGAATTTGTCAGCTAATAGTAACAAAGTAGGTATGATTGGTCAAAATTTTTCCATTCAGAGGTGATGATTTGGACATGATGACAAAATAGAGGTGAATCTGATTTTAAGGACCCATCTATTCAGAGGTGATAAACTAAATGTGATAGACTAAGACGTACTAAACTTCGAATCCGTTGCTAGAGGTAGTCGTATTAATTTGGCAGCTAGTCCACAAGAGACTACAAAGATAGATTGGATCTGGGGTCCTGTTGGTTCAGAGGTGGTTAACTGGACATGACCAACTAAGAGATCTCAGACTTGCAATCCACTGTTTAGAGGTTTACTGTTAACATGACAGCAAGAACTCCCGGCCTTGATAGAGGAAAGGAGAAAAAAGTTATGGACTAATCTATTCAGAGGTAGTGAACTGGGCATGACAGTTAGAGGACAATAAAAGAGAGAGATCTAGGTATCCGTCGGTTAAGAGGTAATATGGACATAACTGATTGGAAGTTGTAAGACTCAAAACCCTACAGCTCAGAGGTGGTGAACTGGACATAAAGGCAAAAGGGATAGTCCCTACTGGACTGAAAGATGGGACTTAGTTATCTGTCAGCTCAGAGGTATCATGGACATAACTAATTGAGAAGCCACCAAGTTCAGGATTTTACCGTTCAGAGGTGACAAGATGGACATGACGGTAAAAGAAATAAAGAATTTCATTGGGAAATAGGATTTGATTGTAAACTCCGTGAGAAAATTGATATCTCCTTTGGATTTTATTTGGACGAAATTGCCAGAGGCATATTATTAATGTGACAACGAAGAGAGTCTATTGGGGACTTGAAAGGTAGATAATAGATTTTGAAGAAAGTCTACCAGAAACTCGCTGGGGAGTCAAGAAATAGGAATCCTATTATATGTCAGAGGTAATCATTAACGTGACAAAAGAAACTCCGTAGAGATTTAGGAGGAGATTTGTAAAGCAGCCTATCAGAGATATTTGAACATAACAGCAATTTAAATGCACCTATCATTCTATTAAGAGAACGACATGTGGAATTTTGATTTATTGGAGATATTGATTTTATCCGCTGGGAACATGTTAGAGTCTCACTACCAGAGGTTTAGTGTTAACATGATAGGCTTGACTCGTGATTTATTTTGCAAGAGAAATGAATATTATTTTATTTGGTCCTACTATTCCATGGACGGGAATTGGTAAATGGTTTTGAAGAGGAGTCAAATGGGATCAGGTCCCTTAGGATTTTTAGCAAACTCTCAGTTGTCAACGGGTTTGGTATGCCTTTATCAACTACCATTTGAGTTAGGTTGTCGTGCTATTCTCTTCAGCATGATGAGCTGTCGAAGACTTATATTGGGCTTAAGAGCTAATATTTCTCTCTATCCTTAGCCGTTAGAGGTGTAGGATCATTTTGTTACTTTAAGTAACGTAATGTATCTCCTGGGTTTTCACTCCGTAGGTGAGCTGTGGATTGAAGGAGTGGACATGAATTCTGTGAGATCTTTTATCTAGAAATTATCCTTCCTCGTGAAGTCTCTGTCAATCTTTATTTTGTCTCCATGTTGGAAAGGTTCATATTTCGATATGAACGTGGAAACAGTGGAAAGGTTCTACAAAAGGATGCGCCACGAGCCTTTTTAATGAGTTTGGCTTGATAAACTCATTTGTTCTTTCATTTGTTTGGTTACCACGCTTTGATATGAACGTGAAAACAGTGAAAGGTTCTACAAAAGGATACGTCACGAACCTTCTTCAATGAGTTCGGCTTGATAAACTCATTTGATCTTTTATTTGCTATCGAACGTTCTTGTTGTTGGGTTAAGCTTCGATCGATTGAACAAGAGCAAGGAGGTATACCACCACTGTATATAGATAAGTCAGGCTAAATAAATCATCCTTCTAATTATAAAGAAAAATGCCTGAAACTATTGCTTAAACATACTTGACTTCAAAATATGACATATTCTTCTAAGTTGAAGATAGATGCATATTTATATGCTAGAGAAGAGTGATAAGGCTAAAAATTTAACATTTTGCCTTTATCTTTTCTTTGATGTTTACATCATGCATAATAATATCACCCATGTTTGGTCGGTTCGACTTTATTCGATCATGATGTAATTCATTGAATGAGGAAAGAAGCTTTTCTGTAAGATCCCTAATTAGTAATACTGTATTTTTATTTTTCCTACAGTATTTATTCCGCTTTACTGGTTATTTTTTTAATCAACTTAATTTATTATTTTCTTTCTTGTGATTATTATTATTATTAAATATGAAAATTTATTTTTAAGATAGTAAATGACACTTTGGCTTTATATACTATTGCCATTATTTCTTATCAGTATTTTTAATTACTTATTACTATTAGTATTATTATTTTTAATATTGTTAGTGCTTATTAATTATTAATAAGTATTACTAATATTATTATTTATTATTATTATTGTATGGTTAATTATTAAGACTACTATTATTAGTGTTATTATTATTTTATTTATTTTAATATTAGTATAAGTATTAGTGGTAGTAGTAATTGCTAATTATTATTTCTATTATTATTATTGTTGTTGTTAATTAAAATTAGTATTATTATTTATGTTGATTAATTAATATTGTGATTGCTAACCATTATGATTATTAATGTTATTGTTAATTACTATTATTATTAATAGTTATTATTAGTAATGGTTGTTTCCTTAAGACTAATTATTATTACTAATTATTTATTATTGTTACTATAATTATTATTATTTATTTTTAGTAGTAGTATTATTCCTTCTCCTTCTTATTCCTATTCTCTCAACCCATTAGCCTAAATCCAACCCATTTCCATATCCTATTACCCATTTACCCATTTGGATCTAACCCGAAACCCACTATCTCAAACCCATTAACTAATCCTATATAATCTCTCTTATATGTCCTAACCCTAACCCTAATCAAATTAGCTTCCATCTCCTCTTCACAGCCGCCCAACACCCCACGCCCACCCTCCATTCGAGCCCACCTCCATGCCCATGCCGTGTACAACCCCTACCCCCCATGTGCGGCAACAGCCTACAGTAGCCCGGAACGCCGACAACACATCCTTTCTTCTCGAAGCACATCCACAGCCGGATCCCCACCTTGCCCGCACCAATCATGCCGGAGCTCCTCAACCATCTACCTCCGCACACCACCAATCTCCATGGTCTCCCCATTCTCCATGGCGTAACAGCCCCAAGCCCCCTGTGCAGCCTCAGCAGCTCCCCCATAGCTTCTTCTCCTCCACCGCCCTGCGCAAGCCACCAACCGAGTAGCCTTCTCATCCACTCACCATTGGTCGCTGCTCCCCTTGACGTGCCCTTGTTGGGTGAGCCTCCTTTTTTCCTTTGGTTTTGTCTAAGATAATGCATGTGTGTGTGTGTGAGTTATTAAGTGTTATGAAGATATTTACATGTTTGGGATTGTACATATTAATGTGTGTTTTATTTCATGTGTGGGGTGCCATTTTTCATCTCACCGTGGGTCGCCGTTGATCGCCATCGGCGAGCGCAAACGCACCCATGCCCTTCATGGCGAGATTCTCTATCCAACGACACCCTCCGCGGCCCCTAACGCCTCTGCCAGAGCCTCCGTCGGTGAGCCGCAAATCTCCCCGAGGTTAGTGCATTTATATGTTTAAGGTAAAAGTGTAATAATGTTGAAGTTTAATTAAATATGTAGGGTATGTTGGTAAATATATATGCATGCATGAATTATATTGGTAGGGTAAATGTGTAAATATGTGTACCAATGCATTTGTAATGAAATAGGTTAGTGTTTGCATGGATTTATATGCATGCATGCAAGTGTGTGTGCTGGGTAGTTGTGTATGTATTTTAATGTATGTATGTATGTACAGTGTATGCATGGGTATGTATATGTGTGTGTTGGTATTTATTTAAGTATGCATGTATGTTGGTGTATGCGTATACTTGTATATGTATGTGTGTGGGTATACGCGTATGTATCCGTCTGCATGCGTGAGTGTTAAGCATGTATTTATGTTTATATGTATGTGTTGGTTGCGTGCTATAGTGTTTCGGACCCGTTCGGTGAGATTCGAACTCAGCTGCAAGAGACCTGGACCCGATTCGGATTCGTGCTCGTTGTGGACCCGATACAATGGTGATTCGAAGACCGGCCCATAGGATGATCCGTAGATCAGTACCGGTTCGAGCAGTGAAGACCAGACGGCGATTTAGTTCCTAAACCGTGTCATTTCATGTGAGTGTTTGTTCTTGTGCATTTCCTTATTTACCGTTATCGGTATGCGTTTACATATTAATGTTATCATTTCATGTGACTTTCTGTCATATTTTACCAGTTCGATTACTTGTACCACTTCATGAAATATCTATGATTGTTCACTTTAATTACATAGTTGATAGGAACTTGTATCAATTATCAGTGATTAGTGTTCAGTTGTTTTAGTGGCTATATCTCCAGTATCCTATTTCAGATGTTAAATATTAGTTGTCAGCTATTCAGTTATCAGTTATCAGTTGTCAGTTGTCAGATTATCAGCTATTATTGACATCACTAGTTGCTGGAGATATTAATTACTCTTAATAATAACTCATATTGTTGTTTGTTAATAAAAGATATCATAACCCAAGGAACAGGGGTAATTGCCTGATGATGCATGTCATGTATTTTGAAAGGACTTCTTATGGTACCGAGTTGTGGGTTCCAACCATGGGGAACCAAGGTAGTACTGGCTACCTATTCAGTTGTCAGTTGTCAGGGCTATGCCCGGATTATGGCGCCACACTAGTTGTCTTTTCGTGTGGGGCTGTGCTATTTAGATATTAGAGCCTTGCGGCTTGTCCTGGTTCAATGCCAGGGGTGTTAGACCGTGGTACCGGGCATGCACGGTACTCTTTCAAAACACATGCACTACATCTGTGGGCAATTACAATAACGATAACTTTGTTTGATATATGGGAAAACGGCTGTGGTATGGGACACAGCTAAGTACTACATTACTTAGGTTAATAACAACCATCAGACTAGTGACATATGCTAGGTTACACATCTTGACATCAGTTGTTTATTTACAGTTGTAATAGTTGACTTTTATCTACATACATGCTGTTTTTGTTTATCCTTTAGTTATCTTCTTATTATGTTATTTAGTTATCTTATATCCGCAGTTATTCTTGTTATTATTCTATGCACATTGTTTTCATGTACGAGTTCTCCCCTTTACACTCACACTCACCAGGTCACTTTCTGACGATCCTGGATTTGTACGTCTAGATATTGGACGCTTTGTTTCTATTGTTCAGGTGTTCGTTGAGACCGTACTCTTTGCGAAGAGCTGGAGCTTCTCCTAATTTGATTCCAGTATTCTCATCTCTCTTGTCTTTCCATTATTTCTTTATTCTCGATATATCAGATTCAGTTGTTATTCCAGTCTTTATTTATATGATATCATGCGTGGATGCTTATTTGTGATATTGTAGTATTCATGATTTATTACAGTTTCGATTTATAGCTTGTTTTGGTTTACTTAAGGTTTAGCGCGTATACGTGATATATTTTCCTTGCATATATGCGTCGCCGACTCGTGTCGCGTCTCCGCTTTAGTGTATTTTGAGAAGCGGGGCGTGACATTTTCTTTGGTGCTCTTCCAAACATCTTGAATCCCAAACCCTAATTCATCTTTGTCATCGCCTCAATGTTGACATTATGCATTATCAATGTTCCATTGGCTCGATGTCGATTGACGGTGATGTGATCTGTTAATATGACAGCTTCTGACAAGTACATAGGTGAACTAGAGAAGAGTGACAAGGCTAAAACCGACATTCATAACCTTGTTTCTATTCAATGTAACCAGTGTTCGATCGGCTCGATGCTGTTTGACAGTGAATTAGAGAAGAGTGACAAGGCTAAAACTGAAGTAACATTATTTTTTCTTTAATGCAACCGGTGTTCGATCGGCTCGACACTGTTTGGTGGCAATATGATCCATTAGAGAAAGAAAGAAACTTTTCCTTGTCGCTCTTCCCAAACATCTTGAATCTGAAAGTTCTGATCAGAGGTGTAATGTTAACCTGATCATAAGAAGGATCCTATCCAGGATAGTGTTTTTTTAAGAATCTGCCATTGATTAACATCATGAGTGTATCACCCTCTGGGGTTATAAGGCGATATGCTCTATTTGAGTAGACTGTTTCTATTACGAACGGTTCTTCCCATTTGAGTTGAAATTTACCTTTGGTTTTATGCGTCATGATCATGGGTCGTCTGACGGCCAAAATCAAATCTCCTTTCTAGAAAAACCTTTGCTTAACCTTCTTGTTGAAGGCTTTCGAGATTCGAGCTTGGTACAGCTCAATGTGTTGTTGAGCTTGTAATCGTTTCTCATTTAGGGCTTCAAGTTCTTGAAGACGTAACTGATCATTATCTTCCTTTGTCATCTCGGTTGCTAAGGCAACCCGTAGTGACAACATCTTGATCTCTAATGGTATGACTGCTTCGTACCCGTATACCAAAGAGAAAAGGCGTATTGCCTGTCGGGTTCGAACCGTGGTTCAGTAGGCCCAAAGACATTCACCGAGCTTCTAATTCCAGTCTCGCTTACTTGATGAAACAAATTTCTTGAGTAGCTTGATAATTGTCTTATTAAATGCTTCTGCTAAGCCATTAGCAGCAGGGTTATAAGCAATCAATGTCACGTTCTGAATCAGGTACTTATCGTAGAACCGATAGAATACTTGGCTTGCAAATTGGGGACCATTATCATGAATAATCCGCCTAGGGACACCAAACCAATGAATGACATGGTGTTTGATAAAGTTGATCACGTTGGAAGTTTTAATTTCAATAAATGGTATAACCTCTGCCCACTTCGAGAAATAATCAGTTATTGTTAAGATGAACCGATGACCTTTTGTTGACGAGGGGCTGATAGGTCCTATGACATCGATTTTCCATTCTTTGAATGGCCATGAAGCAACAGTCGGATGGAGCAACTCCGGAGGTTGATGTATAACGTCTGCATGAATTTAGCAGGCTTTACACCTCTGGGCATATTTGATAGCATCGGCTATCATGGTTGGCCAATAGTACCCAAGCCTGTGCAATTGATCCTTGAGTTTTGGACCTGGTTGATGAGCTCCGCATATACCATCGTGCGCCTCTTTAAGCACTTCTTGTGCCTCAGAATTAGAGAGGCAACGGAGTAGGATACCATTAAATGAGTGACGGTAGAGTGTCTTTACTATTAGATCATAGCAGAAATAGAGAGACTTTCGTCGAATAAAAGCCGCTTCTTTAGGGTCATCTGGTAATATGTCATGCAAAGCGTAGTCAGTGAGGGAAAATCGCCAACTCTCGGTTTGAAATCCGTTGAAGTTACATGGATCTCCTTAGTTTCCAACACATGTTCAGGGTAAACAAGGTGTCGAGTAGCCACGGTAAGATGGTACGTTGTGTCGATCGGCAAGGCCAATGTAGCTGCTAGTGCAGCCAAGCGTCAGCCTTAGTATTTTGGGATCGGGACACATGACCGATGTAAAAGCCATCAAATAAATTAGTTATTTTGATGACTGGATGGTAATAGGGTACCAAATCTCCGTGGTGAACCTCATATTCTCCTTTAACCTGATTAATAATCAGTTTTGAATCACCATAAGCTTCAAGGTGACGTACCCCCATTCCGTGGGCGAACTGAAGGCTGATAAGTAGAGTATTATATTCTGTCACATTGTTGGAACATGGTTCTGTCAATGAAAATGCCCTAGGAAGAACATGATTTTGTGGTGAGATAAATACAGCCCCCACACCAGCAATGATTATGATTTTAGGGCCTGTTCTTAATGCTCCATCAAAGAACATTTGCCACACTTCGTCTTCTGAAATTATATTAGATTCGAAAATTTCATCTGGACTATCTTCATGAAGGTTTGAGCTTTCCGGAACCGGATGAGCGGCTAAAAGTCTGTAAGCACCTAACCTTTGACTGTCTTCTATAGGACGAAGAGCATGTCATCTTGAGACAAGAGGATGACCTACTTAGCTAATCTTGAATTCAGTGATCCTGGTTTCATCATGAGGAGATGCAGAGAATTAACTCTGAAAATGACATGTATGATTTGGCCAACCAAGTAATGCCACATCTTTTGAATAGCAAAGTTAAGAGCTAAACATTCCTTCTCAATAGGGTTATATAACGAGATTCACCCCCTATCAGAGTCCTGCTCAGATAGTAAATCATCCTGTTTGTTGCTGTCATCGTTCTTTTGAGCACAGAGCACCAAGAGAATAGTCCATAACTTTCACATAAAGTAGGAATGATTTTCCTAATGTGGGAGCCACTAAAACTG
>JAVJIF010024577.1:0-125429 GCA_038442645.1 Agave tequilana
TACCTCTTTATGTTTTCTTCTCTCTAATCTCTTTTACATGTGTAACTAACTTTTCTCTCTGGTAACTAACTACTAGCCACCACTGCTAACTTCTTTTATGATAATCCACATGAATTTAATAGCCTCGATTTGGCCTTGCTCTTGCAAGAGCCATTGATGGCTCATGATGATAGATCTAACTCTAACTTCCTAACCACTGACAAGCTAACATTACTTTACTCCATGCTTACTTTTTGTTTTGATGGTTAAGTGTAGCTTGAACTTGTTTTGTAGAGTTAGGTTGTGATGAGTTACATATGGTCATGCTTTGAATCGCTCTTGAACCAAGGACTAGTGATGGCCAATGATACATGTGAGGCAACTATCACTAAGATGTTAGCATGTTGGTGGAGTCATAGTAGTTAGTAGGCATGGGTTTTCTTTCTTTTTCACTTTGTTTTAGAAATATCAAAAATCACAAAAATCATTCTTTTCTATGTTTCCCACTTCTTTGTGTTTCACCGTATCTCTCTTTTCATTCTTTCCTTTCTTTTCTTTTGATTCTTTAAAACTTTGAAGAACTTTTAACATACATGTGAATCAACCGGTAAAGCTTCTATCGCCTCCCGTCCTTGTGAATTCGACTCGTTTTAGCCTCTATGCTATAACGAAAGTATCGAGGAAGCCAAAGCACGCTCACTTTAAATCTTTATTTCAAAACATACACTTTTTGTGCGCGGTTTCCCCTGATCAAATTTTGGCGCCGTTGCCGGGGATGGGAACGGTTTGATTTCATAAGTTTTGTTAACTTTTTCTTCTTTGTTTTTTGGTGTGCAGGTTAAATTTTAGCATTGCAGAAGTCCACACTTGCTCAAGTGTGGTCGGGTAACTTCTTGTACATTCATATACTCTGCTGCTAATTTTTGTTTATATTACTTATACACTGTAAATAATTTTAAAAGTAAAATACAGAAATGGATGCTTTAAAATGGTTTAGACATTTGCATCTAAGCACGTGTCAATTTTCATTCCAATATATTGTATTTTGTTCTTATGTTGTTGTGATCTTGACGGAGGTGTATATATTGCATTGCATATAGTTAGGACAAACACTTCAGTGATTAACTCACATTTTTGTGTTCATTCTTGTCTATATTGTACACTTGCACTAATTTAAAGTAAGGGCAAAACCCAAGACAACATAAGGTGGGGAAGTTATTACCCTCCCTTAGCCCAAAAATCACCTCCCCACTCACACAACCCAAGCCTTAATAAAAATTCCTAGATGTTGAACCCTAGGGACATCTCGAACTCATTTAAGAGATTGACCTAAGGGGGAAGTTGTTAGAATTTGACTCTTGCTAAATCGGTATCTAAGGTTGGAGATTGAGAGGCGAAACCTCGAAGAACGGTGGTTTGCATAATTAGGCCATTGCTCCGGCACGGATACCTCCCACCGATCTTGCCCCTACCTGGCCAATTAACTCGTGGTCAGCTTCCGACAATATACCCCCCGTGGACAGTCTAACCAGTTAGGAGTCGTCTAGGTCTAAGTCAACCCTAGTATAGGCTTGTTTTCTTTTTCTTTATTTGTTTGTTTGTTTCTTCTTTTTTGTAAATTGTGATATGGATTTTAACCACAACAATTCTTTCAATCCTAATATGAATCCATATTTCACTCCGACCTCATTTGATTCGGATAACTCCGACCCGGCTATGTACAACATGAACCAACCATTTATGCCGAGTTGGGATTATCCGAATCAATATGACCATATCCTCAATCATATGACTATAATTTTCAAAATAATTTTAACTTTTCACAGAGTCAATGAGGATTCACCTCCCCCGAGTCAGATTTTCAACCACATTGTCCACAATTTTCACAACATTCATTCCCCAATTCTGCTTCATATCCTCCTTTCCTGAGCCACCTATTAAAGAAAAATCATCATTACAAAGGACTTTAGAAGAAGCAATAGAGGCCCAATAACAATTTGAAAACAATATGGCCTCATCATGTCCACAAAATTTCCAAAATCATATAGTTCTTTTTCAGAACCAATCAAAGAAAAATCATTGTGGGAAAAAACTATGGAGTTCGTGCAAGAGACCGAGCACATAATGCAAATACGATTGACTTCCCATGTCCATCAAATGTTCAAGAATCTTGCCATTTTGGAAATCCAGCTTTAATTTCATCATACCAACCTGAACTTGACCAATATCCAATTCCTGATACTTTGGCAAGTTATCCATTTCCTGAAATGAACTTGAAGATGAATGTGAACCTGAGCTTCAAGTTAGCGATTCGAGTCCATTTCTTGAATCAATATCGACTCCTGTAGTGTTACCTGTAATAAGTGACGTTCTTGAGCCAGTTTGATTCCCATACTTCCTAAATTTGACTCGATCGTTTCACCCATTCACATTCCTTCCGTGGACGAAAATCAAGATTCAATTTCATTACATCCATTTGAACTTGCCCAAAATTTTGAGAACCACCTTGACATTTTAGCAAGTTATCCTTTTCTCGAAATTGAACTTAATCTTGAATGTGATCTTGAACCTCATATTAGTAATTCCATTTCACTTTTTGATTCAATAATGACTCCGGTATCTTTATCAGATTTTTTTTTATTCCAGAGTCAACATTGAATCCTATACCAGTACACCGTGAAATAGAATCACCAATCTCTAATGATCACACTTCATTCATGGGGAAAGTGTGTGAGTATCAATTCTTTAGTTTGGACCCTGTTTTTCAACCAATTTCGACTCTCATTGTTGACTTTCGACTTGATCTGAGTCAACTTCCCGAGTCGGTGTCAGTTTTTGTTCCTGATCCATTTAAGTCCAAATCCCTCATCTTTCAAAATCACACTTCATTGTTAGACAAGGATGTTGAAGAAAATGACTCAGTAATTATTTTTGAAAATTGGAAATTAGATGGGGATAATTTTTTCAATAAGACCATTCAATCCATCATTCTTTTCTTGGGTCATATCAGAGAGGTCCTTGGTGGATTTCTGGCAGATCCACGATATCTTGATTGGGTCGCAATGCTTGGCCCAATCCGACCACCACCGGAGCCACCCCCTTGAGGTCATCTTCCTTTCCTCTCCATTTGTTTCATGTATTTACACATTCACGATGCATTGAGGACCATGCATGAGATAAGTGTGGGGGAGGGTTTACTAACGTAGTTAGTTTTATATTTCTTTCTTTTACACTTCTTTTAACAATCAAAAAAAAAATCTTTTATATAAAAACTCTTCTTTTCTTTTTACAAAACTTTTTGAAACAAGAGAAATAGTTTTTGATTTATTTTTAAGAAAATTAAGATTATCTTAGGAATTAGGAAGACCTAAAATTATGAAATTTTAAACCAAGTCAAAATAATAGATTTTGTCTAAATTGTATGATAAGAAAGTAAGATTGAAAAGATAATTTGATCTTGATGAATTTTTTGTCTTAAATTTATGCACTTCACACTTACACAATTTGGGATTAAAACAAAGACTAAAAATGCCATAAAAATATATATATTTAAAAAATTATGATAAATAAAAACCACTTATTGAAGTTGGGTAATTATGTCTCAGGAAGCATGATTATTCATACCAAAAATGGTGGATAAAAATAAAATAATCTCCTTTAGTTTTGTGGCCTTGTTTACTCGAGTCCTTAAGTCCGAGGGATGTTTTCTCATCTAGTACCCTAAGACCATCTGGTTTGGAGTCACCGGCTAAAGACTCACTACCCGGGTAAATAAGAAAGCCTAAGAAAACTAAGGAAAGAAAAAAAAAAAAGAAAAGAAAAAAAGAGAAAAAAAATAAATATAATATAAATAAATGGCATGAAAGTTAGAGTCGATATCCCAAAAACTTTCACTATTCACAAAGTGCATATTTTTCTAAGAGTTTTATGAAAGATCAAAGAGTCAATTCAATTAAATTCTTACATTTAATTTATAACAAGATTTTTTGTATTTTGACTTAGTTTAAGAAAGAACAATTTCTGGTTGACCTATGACCTTGAATCACTTATATTTTCGCAAAAATACTTCAACACTCTTCTCTATTTCAAAAAGCGTTTTCAAAATACTAACATTTGATTTCTTTCTTTATGGATTTTGTGGGTATAATCCGCTGAAAACCCTCAGAAGACAAAACTCCTCCTCTAGAGGAAACTTAGAGGTTTAACGGCTTGTTGCACATGCTCAGTGCAATCGCGTCACCTGCGAAAGTGGTGTAATAATTTCTTAGTTTTTGTTTTGCTCGGGACGAGAAAAAGATAAGTGTGGGGGTGTGATTAGTCTCTAATTTTGCATAATTTGTTTCACATCTTCACATTAATTTCATATTAAATTTTGCTAATAAAGCTTTACTTGCTTGATTCTGGTCCATGGTGTGCAATGAAGAAGAAGACCCTAAATCACCATTTAATGGGTGATTAAAGGCCTACATGAATAGCCATTGACCTAGAGGAGCTGATTCGTCAAAACCAGGGGCTGCAAAACCAAAATCGGGCACAGAATCTGACAAGTGACAGACGGGACCGCGCGCGGCTCGAAGCGCCGCGCGCGCGGCCCCAGTAGGGCCGCGGCCCGGCCGCGTTTTGGGCCAGGGCCTGTCCCCTGGCCCCCCTCTTCCCTGCTGGCTATAAATACCCCCCTGGGGTTTCAGAGCAAACATATGCAGAGTTTTAGGAGTAGTTTTCATTCCATGTTGTAGTTTAGGGTAGTTTAGTTTAGGTTAGTTCCTCTTCTTCCGTTGTATTTTTCATTTTGTAGATCTTGTAATAGGGAGAGAGAGTGGTTCATGCTTGGAATGCAAGAGTGCTTGTAATAGAAGGTGACAATCTATGAAAGGTGCTATCTTTACCTCTCTATGTTTTCTTCTCTCTAATCTCTTTTACATGTGTAGCTAACTTTTCTCTCATGGCAACTAACTACTAACCACCAACTTGCTAACTTCTTTTATGATAATCCACATGAATCTAATAGCCTCGATTTGGCCTTGCTCTTGCAAGAGCCATTGATGGCTCATGATGATGGATCTAACTCTAACTTCCTAACCACTAACAAGCTAATATTACTTTACTCCATGCTTACTTTTTGTTTTGATGGTTTAAGTGTAGCTTGAACTGTTTTGTAGAGTTAGGTTGTGATGAGTTACATATGGGTCATGCTTTGAATCGCTCTTGAACCAAGGACTAGTGATGGCCAATGATACATGTGAGGCAACTATCACTACGAGGTTAGCATGTTGGTAGAGTCATTAGTAGTTAGTAGCCATGGGTTTCTTTCTTTTTCACTTTGTTTTAGAAATATCAAAAATCACAAAAACCATTCTTTTCTATGTTCCCACTTCTTTGTGTTTCTTTGTATCTCTCTTTTCATTCTTTCCTTTCTTTTCTTTTGATTCTTTAAAACTTTGAAGAACTTTTAACATACACGTGAATCAACCGGTAAAGCTTCTATCGCCTCCCGTCCTTGTGGATTCGACTCGTTTTAGCCTCTATACTATAACGGAAGTATCGAGGAAGCCAAAGCACACATGCTTTAAATCTTTATTTCAAAACATACTTTTTGTGCGCGATTTTCCCCCGATCACAGCTCAACTCTTATTTAGAGGAATCTTGAGGAGTTAGTCGAGAGCCCTTCATGGGGAATCCGGCTACACTCTTGTGTTAAACTTGGTGTTTAGTTTAAGAAGATTTAGTTTGCATCATATTAGTTTTAATTCCGCATTATTGTCCATTAGATTAGCTCATCACCTATTCACCCCCCCCTCTAGGTGATTTCAGCAAGAGATTAGATGATTAGTGATTAGTAGTTAGATTGTCATGAAAAGAAAGTTAGCTAGTCATGTTAGAGGTTAGAGAAGAACCACGGAAGAAAGGAGGAAGCTTTCATATATTGTCACTATCTATTAAATCAATCTCTCTTTCTCTCCTAAATCAAGCTTAGCCTAATACATGATCTAAATTAAAAAAATACAAAAGAGGAAGAGGAAGAACACTACACCAAACTACACTAAATGAAAGAAAATCCTAACCTACATCTCTCCAACCCCCTCTCGGGTCTGAAAATGTAGTATTTATAGGTATAGGAAGACCCTGGAAGGCAAGACGAGGCCACATGTCAAAAATCGACACGTAGGCCCACCAAAATTCCGCGGATCCGCGACAAAAGTCACTTTTCTGCGGCAATACCTGGGACTTAGGTCTCTGGTTTTGGCCTGTCGATCCATCAAGCTTCTAGCTCCTTCTTTGTATATCTAGTTATGCAATGTTTGGGCATATATTCTCCAGTTACAGCTTCAAATACGAAAATCCAAGTTGGTCTTCTAGAAGCTCTCTAGATTGGTATCCAAGATATTCGGATTAATTACTCAAAATGGGTATAATTAAGCTGTCGTTACTCCTTTGCCTCTAGACTCTTCATTATCAACATAGTAAACCAAAAGACGGGTGAGAAGTATCATTTTATTCATAAATCGGGTGGGAAATGCGAATGCAAAATGACAGACTAATCACACCCCCCACACTTATCTTTTGCTCATCCTGAGCAAAACAAGAAAAAAACTATACTACAAATGTTATTACACCACTTTCGCAGGTGATGCGATTGCACTGAGCATATGTAACAAGCCATTAAACCTTTAAGTTTTCCCTGGAAGAGGAGTTTGTTTCCTGAGAGTTTTCGGCGGATTACCTACAAAATTCATGAAGAAGAAAACAAAAGTTAGTGTTTTGAAAACGCTTTTTGAAAGAGAGAAAAGTTTTCAAAATATTTTTGCAAAAATTTAAGTGATCTAAAATCATAAGTTCATCAAAAGTTATTCTTCCTTAGACTTAGTCTATATGCAAGATCTTTTCTTTAATTAAGGCAAAAATTCAAAATTAGATTGAATTATTTGATCTTTCATAATACCTATATAATATGCACTTTATGATAGTGAAGATTTCTGGGATTTCAACTCTAACCATCAAGCCATTTATTTATATATTTTTTTTCTTCCTTTAGTTTTCTTGGGCTTTCTAGTTTACCTGGGTAGTGAGCCTTTGACTGATGACTCCTAGACCAGACGGTCTTAGAGCACCAAATGAGAAAATATCCCTCAGGTTTAAGGACTCGAGTAAACAAGGCCACAAAACTAAGGGGGATAATTTGTTTCTTTTGACCACCATTAGGCGTGAATTGAGGCATAGTTATCTAGCTTTAAGTGATTTTTTATTCATATATACCATATAATTTTTCTTTTTATTTAATTTTGCTTTATGGTATTTTAGGTCTTTGTTTCCGTCGCAAAAATGTGTAAGTGTGAAGTGCACTCTCTAAGGCAAAAAATTCAAGATAAAATTATCTCTCCAATATCTCTTACTTAACCTATAATTTTAAACAAGATCCATTATTTCAATACGTTTAAGATATCATAATTAAGGTTTTCTTAGTTTCAAAGATCATCTTAATTTTTTTAAAAATAGATCAAATTTTGTCTCTTATTTCAAAAAGTTTTAAAGAAAGAAAAAAATCAAATACAAAAGAGAAAAAATATCCTAAAAGAAGTGAAAAAGAAAGAAATTCTAAAAACTCTACGTTAGTAGACCCTCCCCCACACTTATCTCATGCATTGTCCTCAATGCATCGTGAATGTATGCATGCATGAAAATACAGAGGAAAGGAGAATTCACCTTAAGGTGGTCGTTCCGGTGGAGGTCTGATTGGTGCATGAAATACTGCCCAATCAAAATTATGTGAAGTTTGCAGAAACCCACCAATGACCTCTCTAATATAACCCATAATTATAATGTATATATGGATGATTTTTATTAAAAATTTTACCCCATCTAATTTTCAAATTTTAAAAATAATTTTTAGAGTCATTATTTTCAACACCTTTGTCCCAAAATAGAGTATGAAATGATGGAATGATTGATTTGGACTCAAGAAGTAAAAGAACTAATACCGACTCAGAAAAGTGATTGAAACCAAGTAAAAATTTAAGAGTCGAGATTTATTCAGGAAGTGGGTCCAAATCAAGAAGTTGAAACTCTAGTCCCTATTTATTTTCCCACAATGTAATGTACCTTTCTAAGATTGGTGATTCAAGTTAAAGAATGACAAGTACAGGAATCAAAACTGACACTAAAATGTTGCTCAAATCGGGTAGCAAAACAAGAGTCAATATTGATTCAGAAATTTGAACTAGATCTTTGAGAATCTGGGTCGCATTCTTAATTGAGTTCAATTTCATAAAAATAAGAACTTGCCAATTTGTCAATGGGACTTTCAAAAGTATGCTATTGGTTAAGTTCAATATGATGATTATAAAAGACTGGTGATTCAACTTTATGATGACAGACACAGGATCCAATATTGACTCAGGAAAAGGATTAAAATCAGGTAAAAACATCGGAGTCATTATTGAGTTAAGAAGTGGAATTGAATTACCAAGTTGATATTCAGGATCACATTCATTCTTCAATCTCAGGAAAGGGATAACTTGCCAAAATATCAATGTGGTTCCCAAAATTTTGATTTTGGTCAAGTTCAAATGGGTATATTGAAATTGAAGCTTGGTTTCCAAAACAACATGATTCTTGGGCCCTAACAGAATGGTTAGCGACGTCAAGAATGGTCAAAGGGTGGGAATGGAGAATGTTGACCATTGTATCTATTTTTTGATTATAAGCGATTTGAACCTAAGTCATGGCTTCAATCATCTTTTCAAAACCAATTAGTTCATCGTTTTGTTGCGGTTGGGCTTGAAAAGAGGGGTATGAAGGTTTTTTGGAAATTTTGGTAAAGTGATGTGTCCTTTAGATTTTGAGATTGTTGCTCGGATCATGTAAGTCTTCCATACTTATTTCTAGGATAAATTTTTTACAATTAGGTATTCTAGAAAAGAAGAATGTGAAGCTTGATTCTGAGAAAATGGTGAGTCCAACATAGTTTGGAATTATCGCTCGGCCTCACACGAGAGTCCCATACTCTTTTCCAGAATCAATGATTTTTTATTTCGAATGGGTAGGACTGGAAAGGAAGAGTATGAATCTTGAAATTGTTGTTGACTTTTTGAGTCGAATTTGTTTTGTTGGGACTCAAGCATAGCTTGTACGGCTTCCATACTCTTTTCTAATTCAGATTTTTCTTCAATTGGTGGTTCTGGAAAAGGAGTATAGGAAGCAAAATTGGAGAATAAATATTGTCAAAATTGTAAAAATTATGAAAATTGTGGATAAGAATGTTAAAAATTTGTCTTGGAGGAGGTGAATTCCCGTCGACTTTGTGAAGAGTTAAAATTATTTTGAAAATTTTAGTCATAATATTGGAGGTATAGGTTATATTGAGTCGAATATATCCAATCTGGCTTATCTAATTTATCCTTATTGTGTAAAGTCGGGTTGGATTTATTCGAGTCAAATGAGATGGGGGTAAAATATGGATTCATATTAGGATTGAAAAAATTGTTATTGTTGAATTCCATTTTACAAACAAACACAAAACAAGAAAGAAAAAGAAAATAAACAAACAAAAAGAAAGAAAAAAAATCAAAACCAAGCCTATACTAGGGTTGACCTAGACCTAAACGACTCCTAACTGATCGATTACTCAGGGAAGGTTGTTGTATGACCTGACTACGAACTAATCGGCCAGGTAGGGGCAAAATGTGATGGGAGGTATCTGTGCGTAAGCAATGGGCCTTAATTACGCCAAACCACCGGTTTTTCTAGGTTTGACCTCTTAATCCCCAACCTTATATACTAATTTGTAAGAGTATGGTTCACACAAGTTTCACTCTCGGTCAATCTCCTATTGAGTTTGAGATATCCCAGAACGTCTATCAATTTTTATTAAGGTTTGGGTTGTGTGAGTGGGGAGGTGATTTTTGGACTAAGAAAGCGTAATGACTTCCCTATGTTATCTTGTATTGAGTTATGCCCTTAAGTCCAATTCATGCAAGTGTACAATATAAACAAGTATAACACACAAAGTGAGTAAATTACCTACGTGTTTGTCCTATGCTATATGCAATGCCATATGTATACCTCAGTTCAGATCACAACTGAAAATCACCTAGAGGGGGGTGAATAGGTGATAATGCTAATCAATGCACAATTTAAAAATATGATGCAATAATCTCCAAAACAAGACTAAGAGCCGAATGCCCCGTGAAGGGTTCTGAACTCCTTCCTCCTGATTCCTCGTAAATAAGAGTTGGAGGTGCGCAATGCAACCTTGTTGTATGGGATTTGATTGACAAGATGAAATATGATGAATATGGCAGTGACAATCACAAACAAGAAGTAATAGCAATGAAAGTAGTGCAATAACAAGGAAAAGTAAACCAATCGCAAACACAAGGATATGTTATCGAGGTTCGAGCACCCAGCTCTACTTCCCCGCCTTCTCCAGAAGGATTCCGACCACTTCCACTATCACAAAGATGTTACAAAGATCACCGGAGTACCCAACTCCACAATTTCAGTACAAGCAATATCTTGGTAGTCAAAAGACCACAAACTCTCTCTTTCAAATATCTCTTCCCTTACAAAGGTCCTTAGAGAATATTGAGTAGGAATGAAGCTCTTGTGTGTAAAGAGAAAAGAAAATGAAATCAGAGAATTCTTGAAAACACTTCAGAAAATGAGAGAGAATTTCAGCACAAAAACCAAGAAACCAAGCTCTTTTGAATGCCTTAAACTTTTGAATTTTTCTTGTAAAAATTAGGTGAACCAATCTCTCCCCAAACACCCCTATTTATAGGAGAGGGCTAGGGTTAGAAGATAAAACATTTTTAAGGCTAATCAGAATGAATTAAAACCAAAACAAGTCATTTAAACTCACTTAAGTGAGAAAAAGACAAAAATAAACAGCTCAAAAAAATGCCGTTACTGTTCAAACGGCTCTGTCGGTCGACCGGTCGGTCGACCGTAAGTTCAAAAATATGACCGTTGCAGGCCAGCGGTCGACCCCCCGGTCGACCCATTTTAACCGAGAGCAGACTGAGCTACAGTCGGTCGACTGCACGGTCGACCGGCAGACATGCACACGGATACGTGCACCTGCCAGTTCCACGGTCGACTGCACGGTCGACCGGTCAAACCTGACATAGAATCAGTCGACCGGTCGGTCGACCGGAACAGGTTAAAAATCAGGTTTTTGAAAGAATATAAAGGAGATTTTGTTTTTGACAAAAATACTTTTGAACATAGATTAGTATAAAACATAAAGATATACATGTAGACAAAATCTTGTATACAAAATGTTTTTGTATAAATCATAAGAAAACATTTTGGAATAAACATGTGCGCAAAAACGTGTGTGATAGAGCTTCAAACCTATCCACTATTCTTTAACAAACTACAAAACTAAAAATACAATGATTAAATACTTTTAGAGCAATCTTCAAGTCTTTGAGCCATCCAATGCCTTGCTAGTGCCTTCTCTTCTATGATCCTTCCTTGATTGTGCAATTTGCCTTCCTTGCTATGTGAACCTTAGAAGTTCTTGCAAAAGCTAAGCCAATGGTCTCCAAAACTTGGTACAAAACCTGAAACTTATCTTGAATAAATTCATTAGTACCAAATAGCTCTTATTTGGTTTGTCATCATCAAAACACAAAACAAGAGAGTGTAACCTCTTGGGCCAACAATCCCCCTTTTTGATGATGACAAAACAAATAGGCTATAGACAAAAATATGGGGGGAGGAGAAGACTCCCCTCAAATTATGCTATATGAAAAACACAAGAATTTATTAAAAACACAAAAACATACTCTTGATGCCAATTGAAACCAAATTGAAACAACACAAAATACAAGAGTTCTCAATACCAATAAAACACAAAATACAAGAGTTCTCAAATTCATAAAACACAAGACTCATAACAAACTCATAAAACTAAAACATATAAATTCATATGGAACCAAGATCAAATGAACTTATTTTTGTCCATGTAAACTTATTCTCCCCCTTTTTGTCACACATCAAAAAGGGTTATGAAAAACATGTCTATTCAATAACACAAACATTAAGTTCTCCACAAATAAACGAAAATCTAGCAAAATCATGTGGTTTAGTGAAAATATCGGCTAATTGCAAATCCGTAGAAACATAATCAATAACTATATCTTTTCTCAAAATGATCTCTAAGAAAGTGATATCTAATCTCAATGTGCTTGGTCTTACTATGTTGATTTGCATTCTTTGTCATATGTATAGTACTAGTATTATCACAAAATATTTTTATATGGTCAAAATGCAAATCATAATCAAGGAGAGTATGTTTCATTCAAAGGACTTGTGCACAACAAGCCCCTGCGGCAACATACTCCGCCTCGGCGGTTGAGAAAGCTACGGAATTTTGCTTCCTAGAGGACCATGAAACAAGACAATTACTAAGAAATTGACATGTCCCACTAGTACTCTTTCTATCTACTCTACAACCCGCATAGTCGGCATCCAAATAACTCGTCATTGAGAAATCTCCGGTTTTCGGATACCATAGACCCATTCCAATCATTCCCTAATATAACGAATAATACGTTTACCGCAATAAGATGAGACTCTTTGGGACACGATTGAAATCTAGCACAAAGACACACACTAAACATGATATCCGGCCTACTTGCCGTCAAATACAAAAGACTTCCTATCATGCTTCTATATAATTTAATATCAACATTTTTACCTTGGTCATCTTTATCAAGCTTGGTTGTAGTTGCCATGGGAGTGTTGCAAACCTTTGAGTCTTCAAGTCCAAACCTCTTTACAAGTTCCTTTGCATATTGGCTTGACATATGAAGTTCCCATCTTGCAATTGCTTGATTTGGAGTCCAAGAAAGAAATTAAGCTCACCCATTGAAGACATTTCAAATTCAAGTTGCATGACCTTTTCAAAATCCTTGCACAAAAGCTCATTAGTAGAACCAAAAATTATATCATCAACATAAATTTGCACAATTAAAATGTCATTATCAACATGCTTAGTGAATAGTGTTGTGTCTACTTTGCCTTTAATAAAATCATTTGAAATGAGAAAACTAGAAAGCCCTTCATACCAAGCTCTTGGAGCTTGTTTCAATCCATACAAAGCTTTATCAAGTTTAAAAACAAAATCGGGATGAACATGATCAATAAAACCGGGAGGTTGAGAAACATAAACTTCTTCATTTATAAAACCATTCAAAAATGCACTTTCACATCCATTTGAAAAAGTTTAAAATTTTTGAAAGATGCAAAAGCTAGTGTCATCCGTATGGCTTCAAGCCGTGCTACGGGTGCAAAGGTCTCCTCAAAGTCAATTCCCTCAACTTGAGTGTAACCTTGGGCCACTAACCTAGCCTTATTCCTAATGACATTTCCGGACTCATCCATCTTGTTTCTAAAGATCCACTTAGTACCAATTATTGGTCTATCGTGGGGCTTAGGAACAAGGTGCCAAACTTGGTTGCGCTCAAATTGATTGAGTTCCTCTTGCATGGCAAGCAACCAATATGAGTCCGTCTCGGCTTCGAGAATGCCTTTGGGTTCAAAATGAGAAATGAAAGCAAAGTTACCACATAGGTCATGGAGTTTGGAGCGCGTTGTGACTCCTTTGGACGCATCACCCAAGATGAGCTCCTTCGGATGATTTGTAGCGTATCTCCAAGCTTTAGGAAGCGGTTGAGAGCTTTCCTCTTTATCCTCTTGAACTTCACCAATTGAATCTAGCTTTTCTTCTTGAGCGGGTGAGTCCTTCAAGGATAGTCTCTCCATGTCTTCACCTAATGGTTCAATCTCTACAACATTCTCAACAAACACATTAGATTCTTCAAACTTAACATGCATGGATTCTTCAATGGTACGAGAAGATCTAATGAATACTCTATAAGCTTTACTAGTTGTAGAATATCCAACAAAAATAGCTTCATAAGCCTTAGCATCAAATTTACCCAAATTCTCTTTAGTATTCAAAACAAAACACTTGCATCCAAAAACTTTGAAATAAGCAACATTAGGTTTTCTAGAAAGATACATTTCAAAAGATGTTTTGGAAGAATTTTTACACAAATAAATACGGTTAGATATATAGCATGTGGTGTTTACGGCTTCGGTCCATAGATATTGAGGCAGGTCATACTCACTTATCATTGTCCTAGCCATCTCTTGAAGTGTTCTATTTTTCCTTTCTACAACTCCATTTTGTTGTGGAGTTCTAGGACAAGACATTTCATGCTTAATTCCCTTTTCATCACAATAAGTCATGAAGAGTTGGTTCACAAACTCACCACCTCTATCACTCCTTATTTCAAAATCGGAAAACCATTTTCTTTTTCAACCCTTTTTCGAAAAATCTTAAAATGAGAAAAGGTTTGATCTTTGTGTTCCAAAAAGAAAACCCAAGTGAAACGGGAAAAAATCATCAACCAAAACATATGCATATCTACTACCATTTAAACTCTTAGTTTTAGTAGGTCCAAAAGATCTATATGAATTAATTCTAAAGGCCTAGTTGACATGATATCCTTGATTGGTTTGAAGGAAGACTTGGTTTGTTTCCCAAGTTGGCACGCACCACAAATGCGGTCTTTCTCAAACTTCAAGCAAGGTATACCCTTCACCAATTCCTTAGAATTAATCCTAGAAAGATGTTCAAAAGATGCATGTCCTAATCTTCTATGCCAAAGCCAAGAATTTTCATCAAAAGCATTTAAGCATTTAGTAGAACACTCTACATTAAGCATGTCATGATATAAACATTATCATCACGAAAAACGGTCAAATACAATCATTGGATTTAACATCAAAAATCTTACACGAAGAATCATCAAAAACAACTTTAAGACCACGATCACAAAATTGACTAATGCTAAGCAAATTATGTTTTAAACCATCTACTAAAACAACATTCTCTATAATAGGAGATGCACCAATTTGAATGTTACCTATACCGATGATAGTTCCTTGGAGTCATCCCCGAAGGTGACGGAGCCACCTTCCATGTACCTTGATAGGGTTGTAAAGTTGTTGATATCCCACGTCATGAGTCTTGAACAACCACTATCAAGGTACCACCGCTCCCTACGTCTTGGAGCCTTGGTGTGTACCTACATCAAACAATTTAGGACTTGATTTTGGTACCCACATTTTCTTGGGTCCTAGAGGGTTAGTGCCATGAACCCAAACAAGATTATTGGATCTATTTAATTGATCATAATAAAACTTAGCTAAATGTCCATTTTTACCACAATATGTGCATCTATATACTCTACCATATTTAAAAGCATAATGAGTGTGTGATTTGTGAGCATGGGCATTGTGAGCATGAACATGAGAAGTGTTAGGTGTAGTGTGAGCATGAGGAATCTTAGCATGTGAATCTTTAGCATGAGATGTGTGCTTTTAGAAAATTTTTCTTCAAGTTTCTTAGTATTAAAGGCACAATCTTTCAAAACCTTTTCAAAATCAACCATTTTAGTTTTTAAAGAGAAAAATTCTTTTTCATCAACAATAGGAGATTTTCCCTTACAAGAAACCTTATAGGCATTAAACTCATTTTGAATAGAAGTGAGATTAGAAGAAATATCATCCTTTGATTTAGAAACCATAACAAGTTGATTTTTGAGAAAAGCAACTTCTTTTTGCAATTTAAAGCATTCAATTTTCTTGTTATCATAAGTTTCAGAAAGTTCAACAAAAGCATGTACAAGAACTTCCTTACTTAATTCATCATCTTCATCATCAAGGGGTTGAGGGATTACCTTTTGTGTGTTTGCCATGAAACACATGTTTGCTACATCCGCCTCTTCCTCGGACTCGCTTTCCGAATCCCAAGTTGCCTTGTACGCTTTCTTTTCTTCCGATTTCTTTGGCTTGAAGGAGGAGGTCATTCTTCTTGAACTCCGGGCAATCCGCCATGATGTGTCCGGGCTTTCGGCAATTGTAGCATATAATTCTCCTCTCCTCTTTGCCTTCAAATTTCCTTCGGAAGTTTAGCTTGTTCCTCCGGTACATTCTTTTGACATTGCGAACAAGTAGTGATAGCTCCTCATCTTCTTCTTCATCTTCCTCATCGTCTTCAAGGGTGGATGAAGACTTGAAGGCTATTGATTTCTTCTTTGTTGGAGCAGCCTCTTCTCTTACTTTCTTCTCCATCTCATGGGTCTTTAAGTTCCCAATGAGGCTAATGAGGTCCATCTCATCCTTGTCGTTCAACTCTTTTAAGGTGGTAGCCATTATCTCCCATGAAGACGGAAGAGCCCGAATCACTTTCCGCACCTTTTGATCGTTGGAGATGTCATCACCTAAGGAAGAAAGACCATTGGTGATTTTAGTAAATCTAGTAATCATACAATCAATGGATTCATCATCAAGCATATTAAATGATTCATATTGAGACCTCAAGAGATCTATTTTAGCTCTCTTGACTTGTGAAGTCCCTTCATGTGTGACCAATAAGTGTTGCCAAATCTCATAGGCGGATTGGCAATGAATTACCCGTGTAAGGTCATCCTCATTCAAGGCGGTTAATAGGGAGTTTTGGGCCTTTGAGTTAGCCTCATATTCTCTAAAGTTGAAGTCGGTCCAAGTGCTCTCATCACTATCGGGTGCTACATAGGGTTTGGTCAAGGACTTAGCCACTAAGCTACCCAAAGATTACAAGAATATAGTCATCCTAACCTTCCAAATAGGGAAATTAAGTCCATCAAATTTAGGAGGGATTTTGATGTTATCGGCCATGTTTACTAGTGATGAATGAATGAATGAAAATGTTGATTAGCAAATTTTAAGGATCTCTCTATGGATGTTAAGCCAAACCTAGAGTCCAAGCTCTGATACCAATTGAAAATCACCTAGAGGGGGGGTGAATAGGTGATAATGCTAATCAATGCACAATTTAAAAATATGATGCAACAATCTCCAAAACAAGACTAAGAGCCGAATGCCCCGTGAAGGGTTCTGAACTCCTTCCTCCTGATTCCTCGTAAATAAGAGTTGGAGGTGCGCAATGCAACCTTGTTGTATGGGATTTTGATTGACAAGATGAAATATGATGAATATGGCAATGACAATCACAAACAAGAAGTAATAGCAATGAAAGTAGTGCAATAACAAAGAAAAGTAAACCAATCGCAAACACAAGGATATGTTATCGAGGTTCGAGCACCCAGCTCTACTTCCCCGCCTTCCCCAGAAGGATTCCGACCACTTCCACTATCACAAAGATGTTATAAAGATCACCGGAGTACCCAACTCCACAATTTCAGTACAAGCAATATCTTGGTAGTCAAAAGACCACAAACTCTCTCTTTCAAATATCTCTTCCCTTACAAAGGTCCTTAGAGAATATTGAGTAGGAATGAAGCTCTTGTGTGTAAAGAGAAAAGAAAATGAAATCAGAGAATTCTTGAAAACACTTCAGAAAATGAGAGAGAATTTCAGCACAAAAACCAAGAAACCAAGCTCTTTTGAATGCCTTAAACTTTTGAATTTTTCTTGTAAAAATTAGGTGAACCAATCTCTCCCCAAACACCTTATTTATAGGAGAGGGCTAGGGTTAGAAGATAAAACATTTTTAAGGCTAATCAGAATGAATTAAACCCAAAACAAGTCATTTAAACTCACTTAAGTGAGAAAAAGACAAAAATAAACAGCTCAGAAAAATGCCCGTTACTGTTCAAACGGCTCTGTCGGTCGACCGGTCGGTTGACCGTAAGTTCAAAAATATGACCGTTGCAGGCCAGCGGTCGACCGCCCGGTCGACCCATTTTAACCGACAGCAGACTGAGCTACAGTCGGTCGACTGCACGGTCGACCGGCAGACATGTACACGGATACGTGCACCTGCCAGTTCCACGGTCGACTGCACGGTCGACCGGTCAAACCTGACATAGAATCAGTCGACCGGTCGGTCGACCGGAACAGGTTAAAAATCAGGTTTTTGAAAGAATATAAAGGAGATTTTGTTTTGACAAAAATACTTTTGAACATAGATTAGTATAAAACATAAAGATATACATGTAGACAAAATCTTGTATACAAAATGTTTTTGTATAAATCATAAGAAAACATTTTGGAATAAACATGTTCGCAAAAACGTGTGTGATAGAGCTTCAAACCTATCCACTATTCTTTAACAAACTACAAAACTAAAAATACAATGATTAAATACTTTTAGAGCAATCTTCAAGTCTTTGAGCCATCCAATGCCTTGCTAGTGCCTTCTCTTCTATGATCCTTCCTTGATTGTGCAATTTGCCTTCCTTACTATGTGAACCTTAGAAGTTCTTGCAAAAGCTAAGCCAATGGTCTCCAAAACTTGGTACAAAACCTGAAACTTATCTTGAATAAATTCATTAGTACCAAATAGCTCTTATTGGTTTGTCATCATCAAAACACAAAACAAGAGAGTGTAACCTCTTGGGCCAACAACAACAACAGAGCAAAATACAATATATTGGAATGAAACTGACACGTGTCTATGATGCAAATGTCTAAACCGTATTAAAAGTGTACAATTACTAATTTTAGTTCTTAATTATTGCAGTGTTTCAGGCAGAAATACAGAAAACTAGAAGCAGAATATAGTAATATATGCAACTTGAAATATCCCTACGGAAGATGAAGTCCAGGGACCACAAAAATGCCCATTTTGCATGACTTTCTTGGCCCTGGCGCGGCAAGCTTGTGGAGGCAGGGTCCCTACTTTCTAGAGCAGAGACAAGGAAGGAAAATTAGAATTCTGCAATGTTCAGTTTCTGCAAAAATTATCCTGCACACCAAAACAAAGAAAAGTTGTTAACAAAAATGTGAGTTCAAACCATTCTCATCCCTAACAACAGCGCCAAAAATTAGTTCGATAGAAAACTGGTGCACAAAAATGTGTATTTTAGAAATCAGTATTTTTAAGTATGGCGCTTTGGCTTCCTCGATACTTCCGTTATAGCATATAGGCTATACAGGTCGAATCCATAGGGATGGAGGCGATAAAAGCATTAACAGTTCATTCACGTTGTATGTTAACAAGTTCTTCTTCGTTAAAGAAAGAGAAAAGAAAAAGAAAATTAGAAGTGGTAGGTGGAGAAGGCGATGAAAATGGTGATGTGAAAACAAAAGAAAAATGGTTTTGGAATCGGTAAAGGAAGAACAAGAAAATAGAAGGCAAGGTAAAATAAGAAAAAAGTAAAGTAAAACACAAAGTGAAAGTGTGGTGAAGTGATTTGAAAAATAAAAAAAGAGAAAACTTTTGGTGGAAAAGATGAAAACAATAGTGAATTAAGAAGGTGATGAAAATATCGATAAGAAAAAAATAAAAGGGTTTTGACATTGATTTTGAAAACAAGACAAAAAGAAGAGAATTCATAGCTACTAACTTCTAAGTGCTCCACTAATAATGCTAATCTCTTAGTGATAGTTTTCTCACATGGATCCTTGGCCATCACTAATCCTTGGCTTCTTCAAGAGACGATACAAAGCATGGCACATGAAATGGTTCTTCACACTCAAACTTGCATCAAGAGCAAGCTAATATAAATATTAGTTCATCAAAATTATAAGAAGCGAGCATGAAATAAGAGAGTTAGCTTGTTGGAAAGTTAGCAAGTTAGATGTTAGAATTCATCATCATGAGCCTTCAATGGCTCTTGCAAGAGCAAGGCCTTGTAGTGGCTATTACATTTAAGTGGATTATCAAGTAAGAGGTTAGATGATTAGTAGTTAGTAGTTAGATTGTCATGAAAAGAAAATTAGCTAGTCATATTAGAGTTTGGAGAAGAAACCATGGAAGAAAGGAGAAAGTTTACATAGATTGTCACTATCTATTACATCAATCATTCTTTTCTCTCCTGAATCAAGCTCAGCCCTAATACATAATCTAAAATAAAATAAATACAAAAGAGGAAGAACACTACACTATACTACACAAAATGAGAGAAAACCCTAATCTACGGCTTTCAAACCCCGTCTCGGATCTGAAAATGCAGTATTTATAGGCATAGGAAGACTTTAGAAGGCGAGACAAGGCCACGCTTTGAAGATCGAGAAGTGGCCTACAATATTATCGCGAAAACGTGACTTTGGTTGTGTTTCACTGCAATACCAAGGACTTAAGTCCCGGGTTTTGGCATGCTAATTCGTCCAACTTCTAGAACCTTCTGTATGTATCTGGTTATGCAATGTTTGGACGTATATTTCTCCATTTACAACTTCAAATACGAGAGTCCATGGTGGTCTTCAAGAAGCTCTCTAGATTGGTATTTTATCACCTAAAGTGGGTATAATTAAGCTCTTATTACTCTTTTACCTTTAAACTCTTGATTATCTGCATAGTAAACCAAAACACAGTGAGAAGTATCATTTTATTCATAAGTCGGGCGGAAAATGTGATATATGAATGCAAAATGGTAGACTAATCAATAGATAGGGTATTAACGTAGGCAATTATTACAAATATTTAATCGTGTTGATTTGTGTTAATTCTATATTACTACTTCGTTCTTCATATTAGATTCCATGTATGTTAAGTTTCTTTTTTTGTTTTATTGTCTATTAGTTGATGTATGTAATTATATTGATGGTTAGGTTGGAGACCGATAAAAGATAACTTAGCAACACTTTATAGGATTAGAAATCACTTTCTACAGGCTGAGACCGACAGGAGAAGCATATGTTGTACAGTCTTAATTAGAGAAATCATAAATCTTCATGCTGCTTTAGCGAGTAAATTCACTAAATCGACAGATTGTGGGTTCTAATTTAGAGTTAGATTTAATGATACTCATTAGAGATTATTAAATAAAATAAGATTTTTCAATTATTAACATGAGTAGTATATAGAGTTGGCCCAAGGTTACAATCCCCCGATTTTATAGTTTTGATGATAACAAAACATATATAGTTATTTGTACTAATCAAGTTTAAGTGTTTAAGATTATTTCAGGGTTCTAAAGATTTAAGAAGTTTCTTCCTCTAAAGGAAGGTGGTGTTGACTCAAAAAGACTCAAATACGGGATCATGAACTCAGTACACTCAACGATGCAAATGGAAAAGCCCGATTGAAGATCTTGTTGTCACCTAGACCCTTGTAAGATTTTAGTATGTTAAAGAGTAGAATATAATAGAAGTGCTCAAGATATTACACACACAAAAATACACTTTTCAAAAATACAGGTTTTGGGTAGTATTGGTTTTGTTGCATGTTTGGTATTAATACATGTTTTATAATTTTTCAAATTTTTATATCAAGTTTAGAACATGTATTTTCTCTCCTATACTATGCTACATAACCTCAAAGCAATACAAAATATTTTAAAATTGTTCAAAGTTCAAAAATCTGTTTTCATTTTATTTCAGGCCACAACAGTCGACCGACCGGTCGACCGTAGGTACTACAGGCCAAAACGGTCGACCGACGGTCGACCGAGCCTTTTGGCCAAGGGCGTGCACGTCTGTGCACGTTTGTCGGTCGACCGACCGGTCGACCGCCAACCCCTGCGGTCGACCGTCCGGTCGACCGACTGAAAGGGCCTTACTCTCTGGTTCAAAATTTTCTTTTTAAATGACCTGCGGTCGACCGGGCGGTCGACCGAGCCAACGGCTATTTTTTAAGTGACGTGCCGGTCGACTGGCCAGTCGACCGGCAGTCATCCAGGTTGGCATAACGGCTACATTTCGAATTTGTTTTGATTTTAAAAAGCTCCAACGGTCATTTTCTATTTGCAAGAGGTCTATCTCACCTTAAATCACCTGACTTCACTCTTGAACGTTATTCATCCTTGCCTATAAATAGAGGGCAAGGGTTTTGGTTTTCCATAAGAAAAAATATCCAACTTTCAAGTGTTTTCAAGAGAATTATAGCTTTCCATTTTCAAAGTTTTTTCTATTGCAAAATTTTTCAGTTGGTTTTTTAAGTCTTCTAAATCTTTGCTACTGAAATTTCTCTCACTTAATTTTTTGAGCCTCAATTCATACTCCACTCTATAAGAAGTTGTAAGAGAGTGTTTGTGGTCTTCTTAGATCACCAAGTGACTTATATTCCATTGAGTTGTGGTTCCTCTTATGTGGAGGACAGTATTGTTGGAGTTGGGTACTCTGGTCTTGAGTAGACCAAGTTGTAATCCCTTGGGTGTAAGGTTCCTTTGTGAAAGTTTTCTTAGTGGATATAGTGGAAATCCTTCATAGTGGTGAAGGCGGGGACGTAGAGCAGTGGCTCGAACCTCAAGAGCTCAACAATCATCTTGAGGTTTGTTGATCTTGCTCTTTATTACTTTACATTCATTTACTTGTGATTTTGCTTTTCATTATAGCACTCATTCCATCACTTTGCATTTTCGATCTATACTCATATAAATAAGGAAGTAATTAAGCACCTCAACTCATCATCTAGAGGAATCAAAGAGGAGAAATTCTAGAGCCCTTCACCGGGAATCCGGCTTCAAATCTTTATTTTGAGTGACCGCTTGCATATTTCATCTCAACTAGTTTTAAAAGTGCATTTGATTAGCATAACACTATTCTCCCTCCCCCCTCCTGATGTTTTTCATATAGTTACTAGCACAATCAACTTGTTAAATTGGACTATTAACTTGTTGAAATCAATTACCCTAGTGTTTTTTTAATTCAAATAATATCTTTTTAGTTTAATTTACTTCTCTATCTTTATCCATCTTTCAAATAAACTTTGAGTTAATACATCTTTGGTACTTAATAAGATACAATGTCTATGGGTTTGACACTCTACTTATCACTTTATTACTATTAAAATGATTGGTGCACTTGCCAATTTGTACATCACATAGCTGGATCCGCAAATCACGAGGATCACGCCGTCCAGCTGTAAGCAGCATAGGAGTAGCAGGCTTCAGAGGGTCTTCATATCAGAGCCTTGGATATTTCTAGAAAGGATCCTTGCACCAATTATTAGAGTCCCCAGAGAGTTGCACAGCTCTGATTAATTAGTGGATCTAGGTAAGTAATATTTGAACTGATGTGGGCTTGGGCGGAGTGATTAGTCTCTAAAATTGCATATTTAATATCACATCTTCACATTTATTCAATATTAAATTCTGTTAATAATACCTCTCTTGTATGTTTCAAGGTCCATGGCATGAAATGAAGAAGAAGCCCAAAATCTCATTCATTTGGTGATATTTAAAGCCTACAAATATAGCCATTGACTTTTTGAAGCTGGATCTGTCAAATCTAGGAGCGAATTTCAACAAACCAATAGCAGGTACAAAGGAGGGTGTGCACCATTAGCGCGAGGCTACGAAAACGCGGCAGAAGTCGCTTTTTCGTGGCCTTTTGGTGGGCCATGTGTCGAGCTTCAACGCGTGGCCCCATGATGCCTCCCTGGTCTCCCCCTTTTCCTATAAATACCTCAGGTTTTTCAGAACAGAAGAGGAAGAGAGTTTTTAGAGGTAGTTTCTTCCATTTGTGTAGTTTAATGTAGTTTTCTTCTTTCTTTTTTTTATTTTCTTTGTAGATCATGTAATAGGGAAGAGAGAGATGCATAGGATGAAGGTTAGGGTCCTTGTAATGGAAGGTGATATTCTATGAAAGGTTCTCTCCTTATCTCTATTGGTTTCTTCTCTCTAACTCTTTATATGCTTAACTTTTTCTCTCATGGAAACTAACCACTTACCACTTACTTGCTTAATCCTTACTAGATAATCCACATGAATCTAATAGCCTCTACTTGGCCTTACTCTTGCAAGAGCCATTGATGGCTCATGATGATGGATTCTAACGCTCTAACATCTAACTCTCTAACAAGCTACCATTACTTTATTCCATACTTGCTCTAGTTTAGTTTTGATGGTTTAATTGTATCTTGCTCTTATTTATTGAGTTTGAATGTGAAAGTTATCTTATGGGTCATGCTTTGAAAAGCTCTTGAATCAAGGACTAGTGATGGCCAAGATACATGTGTGACAACTATCACTAACAGGTTAGCAAGGATAGTGGAGCCATTAGTAGTAGTAGCCATGAGTTTTCTTCCATTTTTACTTTATTTTAGAAATAATTACAAAAATCACAAATACATTCTTTTCTTTGTTTCCCACTGCTTTGTTTTCACCATATCCTTCTCTTCTTTCTTTTATTTTCTGTTCATTCTTTGAAACATAGAAGAATCGTTAACACACACGTGAACATACCAGTAAAGCTTCTATCGCTTTCTGTCCTTGTGGATTTGACCCGTTTAGCCTTTATGCTATAACAGAAGTATCGAGAAAGCCAAAGCGCACACACTTTAACTCTTGATTTCAAAATGACACTTTCCATGCACGGTTTCCTTCGATCAAATTTTGGTGCTATTGCCAGGGATGGGAACGGTTTGATCTCTTATTTTTGTTAACTTTTTTATTTATGTTGGTGTGCAGGTTAAATTTTTAGCATTGCAGAAGTTCACACTTGCTTGCATCTCCCTGCTCAAGGAAGCAAGGAGCAAGTACTTCAAAAGTTGTTGTGTGATTGGGTAAATCTTTGTATATTACTATCTTCTACTGCTAGTTTTGTTTAGATTACCTGTGCACTGTAATAATTAAGAACTAAAATACGGTAATTTGATGTTTTAAAACGGTTTAGATATTTGCATCTAGGCACGTGTCAATTTTCATTCCAATATACTGTATTTTGTTCTTTCATTGTTGTGATCTGGACCGAGATATACATATTGCATTGCATATAGTTAGGACAAATACGTGGGTGATTTACTCGCTTTATGTGTTCATTCTTTGCACACTTGCACGAATCTGAACTTAAGGGCATATCCCGATACAACATAAGGTGTGGAAGTCATTACCCCCCTTAGCCAAAAACCACGTCTCCACTCACACAACTAAGCCTTAATAAAACTTGCTAGATGTTGGCCCCTAGGAACATCTCAGAATCATTTAAGAAATTGACCTAAGGGGAAGTTGTTAGAATTTGACTCTTACCAAATCGGTGTCCAGGTTAGGGATTGAGAGGTGAAACCTCGAAGAACAGTGGTTTGACATAATTAGGCCCGTTGCTCCGGCACGGATACCTCCCACTGATCTTGCCCCTACCTGACCGATTAATTTGTGATTAGATTTCTACAGTTTATCCTCCGTGGACAGTCTAACCATTTAGGAGTCGTCTAGGTCTAAGTCAACCCTAACACAGGCTTGTTTTCTTTTTCTTTTTCTTTTTCTTTATTTGTTTGTTTGTTTGTTTGTTTTGTAAATTGTGATGTGAATTTCAATAACAATAAATTTTTAATCCTAATATGAATCCATATTTCACCCTGATCTCATTTGACTCGGATAACTCCAACCCGGCTATGTATAACATGAACCAATTGAAATCACCTAGAGGAGGGGTGAATATGTGACTAGCTAATCTAATGATGAATTAATGCGGAATTAAAACTATTTATGCAAACTAAAAACTATTATGATAAACACACCAAGTATAACACAAGAGTGTAGCCGAATTCCCGGTGAAGGGCTTTGGACTATCTCCTCAAGATTCCTCTAGATAAGAGCTAAGGTGCCGCTATGGCTCTCTTGGTTAAATACAAGTGTAAGCAAACAAAACCCAAGCATATATCAATTTGAGCACAAGTATATATCAAGCATATAAAGATGAAGGCAACATAAGCATGCAAGATAGAGACACAAGTGAGAGAGAGAGAGCAATCGCAAACACGGGAGATTTATTTCGAGATTCGAGCACCCTTGCTCTATTTCCCTGCCTTCAACACTATGAAGGATTTCCACTATAAACGACCCCACCGGATCACTTGGTGCCGCAACACCTACAATGAGTTCACACTAGAACTCCTTGAACTCACTAGTCCATCTCTTTTTACCGCAAGAACTACACACCGCAAGCACACTAGCTTACCAAGGCCGCACCTCTACACCGAGCTCTCACTAGAACTCGAAACAACGCGAACCCGCAAGTCTGCCTCCTCAAATACAAAGATGAACACTTTAGTGATCTAAACACTTTGATCACCTCAAACACTCTCACAACAACTCTCCTATAAGTTAGATATAGCAATGGAAAGCTCAAGTATGTGTGAGAAAACTAGGATTGATTTGATGGTGAAAAACTCAAGAAATTACTTTTGAAAAACTCTTGATAAACTCTCCTTTTGATGTGGAAATATTGGCTCTAAAACATGTGGAGAAAACCACTGAGATAGGTAAGAAAAACTAGCCCAAAAACTCTCTTCAAATCTAGTAGAAAATAGTCCAAGGGAAGCCCCTTTTATAAGCTCCCAAAATATGGCCGTTGGAAGCCAACTCAGCAGGTCTGCCTGCTGTCGGTCGACCGCCCGGTCGACCGCCAACGGTCGGATTTTCGACCTTTGGGAAAAGCGGTCGACCGACCGGTCGACTGTAAACTGGCAAATGACCTAGCGGTCGACCCACTCGACCGGGGCCATTTACAGAGAGCAGAGACTCTCTATCGGTCGACCGTGTGGTCGACCGGCCCTTGCTATGCACGTATGTGCACATCGGTCGACCGGAGCGGTCGACCGACTTCTGGCTAAGGCCAGTCCAACTATTTTTAGGGATTTAAAACATGGTCTTTTTACCTTCAATAAATTCCCATAAATTCTCATAAATTCTACAAAATAAGTTCATTGATATACTTTGACATACAAACATGTTTGATAAAAAATCGAAACATATTACAAACATTTTGAACTATTTTTGTACTATAAAAGTTTTACCTTAAACAAAAATCTGTATTTTTTCAAAACGATTTTTTCAAAACTTTTCCAAATACAAAAATAAGATATTCTAAACACTTTTAAAGCTTAGTGTGTATGGATATGATCCACTACATATATATGATGTAATATCTATGTTTTTGACATTAAGCTCTAAAATAAGTTTTGATAAAACACAAGTATATTTTGAAGCTTAAAATCAAACTGCTATTTTCCAAAACGAAAACTCTTTTATGAAAACACATATAAATCTTGTGTGTGAGTGTATATGAACTTGAGCAATCCACCAACAATCTAACTTTTACATTTTATCTAAAAATAAAATCTTGACACTTACAAACATGACACAAGTCTTCTTGGAAATCTTCTCTTGAAGGTCTTCTTCTCCTTCTTGACTTGGTCCAAACCTTGATCCAATGAGCTAGACTCCTCTTGAGTACTTGATGCAATCTTGATGTGCGAGCTCTTGAATCAACACGTGTTAGCTTCAAAACTTAACTTTAATCCTTTGTTGAAGCTAAAGACCTAAGATCTTGATCAAATATCTGATACTAATTAAACACAAGATCATTAGTACTATAACTACACAAGTTAATCATCATCAAAACTAGAGTGATGGGCCTTTGGGCCAACAATCTCCCCCTTTTTGATTATGACAAAACTCATGGAGTTATATATGCATGTATTAAAGTCAAGTTTTATAGAAGCTTCCCCTTAACTCATGCATAGCAATAAACAAAGAGATATTCAATGAAGTGCATAAACTAAACAAATATATATGCATAAACAGGGTGAGAGAAATATGCATAAAACAAAAATTCTTCTCCCAAAAACCTTCTCCCCCTTTTGTATAAACTTTCAAAATCATTCTCCCTTTTTTTTGTATAAACATAAAATATAACATGCATAAACTTAATATATACATAAACTCAATATCTAAATATGCATATAAAAACTCAAAATCATTCTTCCCCTTTTTGTCAATCATCAACAAAGGGGTGAAAAATAAATCAACAATAAAGATATATATGCGATATACATTCATGAAGAGGAAGACGGTAAGTTAGCTCTCCTGCATACATGCATTACCTTAAGAAGGAATGACAAAACCCTAACTCACATAAAGCATAATATACAATGCATAAGTGGAGATGTTAAGCTCTCCCTATACATGTGTATCACATAAAGAAGAGATGTCAAGCTCCTCAATATAAGATACACTCAACATGAATCTATATATAGAAGAGATGTTAAGCGCCCCTTGCATATAGGCAATACATATCAAAATATTTTGAACATCACTTTAAAATAAATTTTGAATTTTCTTAAATCATTAAATCACATTTTGAGATACCACTTGTAAGTAAACAAATTTTAAGATATCACAAGATTTTGATACCAATTAAAATTGAAAATTTTTTATACCAATTGAAATTGAAACATTTGTAAATTTTGATACCAATGAAAATAAAATATTTTATATTTTGATACCAATTGAAATATATGGTAAATTTTGATACTAAATAAAAGGTAAAGCATTTTTGATACCAATTGAAACTGAAACCCAATTGAAATCAAAACATATTGATACCAATAGAAGTATATTGTAAATTTTGATATCAATTAAAAGGTAAAATATGAAGTATATATTGATATCAATTGAATACCAAATGAAAATAATGCATAAGCTCATTAAAATACAAATTGAGATACTGATTGAGTTTTCCCTGCACACAAAATAAAGAATTTTAGATTTAGAACAAGATGTGCAAGGTGCTCAATTCTAATCCGCGGTAGCAATGGTTATGCGGGTCGTGATCTTCAGGGAGGGACTAGCGATGGAAGCGTTTAAGTAAGTTATCTCTATTTTATGTATTTTCTTAATAACAATGGTATTTACAATGAGACGGGAGAAATAGATTGGAGAAAGGTGGAGTTGGTGATCTATACTAAAGAAATAGAAGAAAGGAAAAAGACTATAAAATACATACCTACCTCTTCAGTCCTACTTACCTTTGATCCTTTTGCGACGACTTACTTTGCTTTGGAAGGCGTTCAAGTATGGCGTATAGGATCGTCCACCTTCGCGATCTACACTACGAAAAGAAAAGACTGGCAAGCGACGGCTTGTTCATCTCCATAGGCCATCAAGGGCTCTTCTTGGGCTAGGCAGTCTCGAAGCAATCGGATCTCACGGTTTGCAAGTCATTAGAGAGAATAACACAAGAATAGAAAAATAAAAAGAGAATAAAACACGAATAACAAGAATAGACATAACAAAGACAAACCTTTGAGTGGATTTCATTAAAATGGAAGAAAAGTAGGCTTACACCGCTGTCACCTCAGTACAAGCATGGACTCCTCCTCCATGAAAGCTTCCTCCACTCTCAGTTACAAAAATTACAAAAGAAAATGAAAAATAAAAACTAACCTAGCCTACAAGTTAGCCTAAGATACCCTTGAATTTGCTCTGTAGATTCTGTGTGTCCTTCTCTGTTGCTCTGCAGGGGTATTTATAGGAGCTGGAAGAAGTAGAGTCCCAGTACAACTCTGTCCTGCAACTTGTTATCATATTGATCACCGAATATGTCTTATCTGCGGATTGAATTGGAAAGTTCGATCAACATAAGAGTTGTAGCTCTTCAAGTCTTCTTTCTGGAGCATCTTAAATCATCGGATTTGAATATTTGTAGCAAAAGTTATGATCTGAATACTAAAATATGTACAGTCTGAATCCGAATTTATCTTTAAACTCTTCTCCTTTTATCTTTAGGATTGTCTTGCAAGCAACTAGGGTTGAGTAGAAGTCTATCCTTCCCTCTTCTTTTGGTATTTGCAACATTTTGCACATGGGCTTGTACATGGGCTTTTTTGGGCTTCTTTTGGGCTTTTATTTCTTTATTTTTTATTACTCAAGGCCTGCACACAATAAATAATAAAACATTAGTAATGGTGCAAAATTATAGGAATAAATATGAAAATGTGATAGTAAATGTAGTGATAAAAATGCACTTTTCACTACCAATCACACCCCCACACTTATCTTTTTGCTCGTCCTCGAGTAAAAATCAAAAAGAAAAAGAAAAACTAAACTAGCTAACTCACTTTCGTAGGAATCACAATTGCACTTAGCACGTGCAACAAGCCGTTAAACCCCTAGGTCACCCTAAAGGACGAGTGTTGTCTCGTGAGGGTTTTCAGCGGATTACACCCACAAAATCCATAAAAAGGAAATATTTGAAATACTTTTGAAAAGACTAAGTAATCTATAAGTTTTTAGGATCCTCATTTTTATTCATTCTTAAACTTAGTCTTTATAGAGTAAATTGTTATCCATTTTAAGTAAGGATCAAAATTGAATTTGTGTATAGTCTTTTTCGTTACCAAAAATCATATGCATCCTTATGGATTTTTACTAGGAATTCCTTAACTTGGACTCTCATGCCTCTTTATATATATATTTTTTTTTCTTTCTTTTTTTTTTTAATAATATGTATAACTCATCTAATTTTCTTTCGTGTAACTAATTGACTATTAGATGTGTTAATATATATAATATTTCTTAGTTCTCTTAGGCTTTCTAATCCACCCATGTAGCGAACTTAAAGTCGATAACTCCCAAACTGGTCGGCTTTAGGGCACCAGGTGAGAAAACACCCCGCGGACTCAAATTCGAGTGAACTAGGCCACAAAACTAAGGACTTTATTTTATTTAGAACTCACCTTTTGGCGTGAATACTTATGCTTCTTGAGGCACATGTATCCAGCTTAATTGGTGATTATTTTTTTTTTTAATGAGGCACAAGGGTCTTTGTCTTAGAATCCTAGATATGCATTAGGTATGCACATTTCATTAAGGTAAAAATTAAGACTAACTACTTATTCAATTTCTCCTCCTATACCTAAAAATTCAACAATTTATTTATTTTGACCAAGTTTTTAGAAATCCTAATCATGATTTTCCTAATTCTTAAGACTAACTTAGATTTCTTTCAAAAGATAAGTCAAAATATTGTCCTTTTTTTTATTATTATTATTTTTTTATTAGCAAATTTTTTTTGTTAGTTTCTACCTATGTTAGTATGTTAGTAAAGCCTACCCCCATACTTATCTCATGCATTGTCCTCAATGTATGAAAGTATGCATGTATGCATGAAAAAGAAGAAGGGAAGGCAGATGTTACCTCAAGGTGGTGGTTCCGATGGTGGTCTAATTGGGCCAAGCGTTGCTACCCAATCAAGATAATGTAGTATTTCACGGAGGAACCCACCCAAAATTTCTCTTGTATAACCCACTAAAATGTATGTATGATCATTTTTTAATTCCACCCCATCAAATTTCCATAATGCATATTCAGAGTCAATTGTGTCAACCTCCTTGTCCCAAAATGGAGTGTGAAAAGATGGAATGATTGACTTGGACATGGGAAGTACGGGAACGAATACCGACTCAGGAAAGAAACTTAAATCAAGTAAGGGTTCGGAGTCGAGCTCGGTTCAAGAAGTGTGTCCAAGTCAAGAAGTTGAAACTCAAGTCCACAATCATCTTCCCACAAGGGAATGTGACTCAATGTTGGTGATTCAAGTTCAGGAATGATAGGTGTGGGAATCAAAACTGACTCTAAAAGATTACCTAAGTCGGGTAACAAAACTGGAGTCAATAATGATTCGGGAATTTGAACTTGATCACAGATTTGAGAATCTAGGTCACATATCTCATTGAGCTCAATATCGTAAAAATGAGAACTTGCCAATTTATCCATGGGACTTTCAAAATTGCAAAATTGGTCAAGTTCAATATGATCATCAAAAATGGGCGATTCAATTTCATGATGAATTGGTACAGGATCCAATGTTGACTCGGGAAAAGTAAAATCAGGTGGAGACACCGGAGTCATTATTGAATCAGGAAGTAAAATTGAATCACCAAGTGGGAGATCAGGATCATATTCATGCTCAAGTTCTATTTCAGGAAAGGAATAACTTACCAAACTATCAATTAGAGTTTCGGCAAGCTCAAATGATGGTACTGAATTAGAATCTTGTTGTCCAAAACAACGTGGCTCGTCGGCTCTAACAGAATGGTCAGCGAAAGCAGAATTGGCCGGACGGTGAGAACATAAAGATTGAACCATCATATCTATTTCATGATCACGAGCTAATCTAGCCTGAGTCATGATTTTAAGCATCTTTTCATAGTCGATATAGTCGATTGGTGCATCATTTTGTGATTGGACTTGGAAAGAGGAAGTGTAATCGTGATGAAGTTGTGAGTCGGTGGACTCACGCATCATCATGTCTAAGATTGATGGTGATTGTTGCTTGGACTCCTGCATACTCATCATTTCCCGGATAGATGGTTTTCTATTCTGAATGGGTGGATCTGAGTATGAATCTTGGGAATATTGTGGACAAGGTGGATATGGAGGACAAGTTGGTTGAAAATTGTGGTCATAAGATGGGGGGTATGGGTTATATTTATTCGGATAAGACCATTCCGACACACTAGATTGGTCAAAATTATGATATGCCGGGTTGGTAATATCCGAAAAAGAGGTTGGTGTGCAATATGGATTAAAATTGAAAACATTGTTGTTATAGGCCATATCACACAATACAAACACAAACAAACAAAAAATAAAAAAATTCTAACCTAAGTTAGGGTAGACCTATGACCTAGACGACTCCTAACTGGTTAGACTGTCCACGGGAGGTATAATGCAGACTTTGACCACAAGTTAATCAGCCAGGTCAGGGCAAGATTGGTGGGAGGTTTTCCGTCAAAGACGTTCCTTAATTAAATAAGGACCAATCTTCGGGCTTTCAGCCCTCAATCCCTTCCTAGACACTGATTTGGTAGGAGTCAAATTCCAACACTGTTCCCCCTTAGGATAATCTCCTAATTGAGTCCGAGATGTCCCTAGGGCCAACGTCTACTTAATTTAATTAGGCTTGGGTTAGTGAGTGCTTGGAATCTGATTTTTGGGCCAAGGAAGGGTGATGAAATCCCCACCTTATCTTGTTAATGGGTTATGCCCTTAGAATAAATTTGTGCAAGTGTACAAAATATGTAAATAAGATTCACTCAAAGCATGAAAATCAACCAAGAGATGAGTCCTATTCTACATGAAATGCGAACGTACCTTCCTCTAGCACTCTTCAACAGTAAAATAAAGGAATTGAAAAGACACGTGCCTAGGATGCAAACGTCTAATCAATTTTTTATCTTTTTCAACAAGTATTTTACTGTTGATTAATTAGCAGTGTGCAGGTTTATCACAGAACAAATATAACAGAGCTGACAAATCAAATTTCAGATTGCAGCAACCTGCAGAAAATTCAGTAAGTAGTTCTCTACTACTGCCGCGGATCCGCGGCTATTGCCGCGTTTGCGCGGCAAGGTAGTAGGCTCTGCTGCTCTGCCTTCGAGGGCAGAGGCACAGAGTTGCTATATGTCCTTTGCTGCTATTATTATTCCTGTTCTCCAAACCTGCAAACAGAAAGAATAAAAGAATTAGTTAATTTTTTTTTATTTAGAGAATAACTTACCGTCCCTCCCCGGCAACGGCGCCAAAATTTTGATTGAGTTTTTCCCTGCACACAAAATAAAGAATTTTAGATTTAGAACAAGATGTGCAAGGTGCTCAATTCTAATCCGCGGTAGCAATGGCTATGCGGGTCGTGATCCTCAGGGAGGGACTAGCGATGGAAGCGTTTAAGTAAGTTATCTCTATTTTATGTATTTTCTTATTAACAATGGTATTTACAATGAGACGGGAGAAATAGATTGGAGAAAGGTGGAGTTGGTGATCTATACTAAAGAAATAGAAGAAAGGAAAAAGACTATAAAATACATACCTACCTCTTCAGTCCTACATACCTTTGATCCTTTTGCGACAACTTACTTTGCTTTGGAAGGCGTTCAAGTATGGCGTATAGGATCGTCCACCTTCGCGATCTACACTACGAAAAGAAAAGACTGGCAAGTGATTGGTAAAAACAAGGTATGTGAAGTTCTTGCACAAGAATTAGGTATTAAAGATAAGGTTTAGAGTTCACCTTTGATCTTGTTCACTTCAAATATGTAATTGATATACCTTGTCCAATCTTTCGCTATAGCATATAGCTATACCGAGTCGAACCACAAGGAGAGCTATCGTAGAAGCGTTACGATATGAGTGAGAGAAAGAAACGAGATCTCTTCTTTGTTAATTACACAATTGCAAGAAATGTACAAGAGATGATGGATTGGTTCATTGTGGAAGAAGAAATGAAAAGAATGAAATGTAATGTAAAGAAAAGAATGCTAGAAGAAAGTGTGTAAACTCTTTTGATAGAAAGATGCATGGCTAGCCTAACTACACCTCATTGCTAACATACTAACTCTGTGTTGATTTCAAGATTGCCTCATATTGAATCATAGGCAATTTAAAGATAGCTTGCATGTTCAAGTGTTGTTTCCCTTGTTGAAGATTAGTGTTCCTTTGTTGTTAGTTAGCTTGAGGCCTCATCTTGAATCTTAGGCTCTCTTAATAGATGTTCATTGAGGAACTATAGGCTTGGTACTCAATTAGTGCTAGGGTTAGAAGAATCAAAAACTCTTTTGAACATTCATAGCTTAACTACAAAGTTAGCTTGAAGTACATGAGTTGATCTTGCTACACAAGTGACACATCCTTGGTGATCCATCCTTATGTTTCATCAAAAGCTCTTATAAGAGGCACATAATTCATATGGAGATATAACAAGCCATTACCAAAGGATACAACCATACTTCATTGGAATTCACAAGAAACATAGAATTATGCAAGAATTGAAGTAGACAATCAACCAAGAGAGAGTAGTAGCTAGGTGAGTCTTAGCTAGCCATGCAACAAGAACTTAGCCCTCCATTAAACTAACAACAAAGCTACAATTCTCCATAGAAAGCAAAGATCTAAGCAATTAAGATAGAACTAGAATTAAATGCAAGAAATTAAAGCATATTAAAAGAAAGCATACTCAAGTCTTGCAAAGAGAAGATGAAAGCTCCATTGATGAATTCTTGATTCAAGAGTGTCACTCTCTTGATTACAAGCTCTCAAACTGAAATCTCTCTCTCAATTTGTCTAGAACTCAAGGAGGAAGGAGAAGAGAACTAAAAACCTAGAACAAAAATTACAACAAATCCCTAATTTTCTCTCTCTCTTCTCTGCTTTCGCGCACGAACCCTGGCCACCTATTTATAGCAATCCATGAGAAGCCTCTAGATCCTTGGCCGTTGCCACAAAATCCGGGGCTCAACGGCCAAGATATTGCCGCGCCCGGGCGGCAAAGCGCGGCCGTTGAGAGTCTGTTAGCTAACAACTTTTTGTTACAGGGTTGTTACAAGTTGGTTAGCCACGTGGCCTTCTGGAATCTTTGTTAGGCGCGCGGATCTCAACTGATTTTGAATTCAAATCTTGGATTCTTTTGATTTAACCCCTTTAATTATCACTAATTAAAGTGATTCAAAGGCTTTTTCTCTTTAAGTGGTGGTCCTGCAAAATTAGAGAGAAAAAGGGGTAAAAATCACATATTTATATATAAAATGCATGATATGAAGGCGATATAATATGCAAATATGTGTAACAATCACACCCCCATACCTAGCTTTTGCTCGTCCTCGAGCAAAATAAGAAAAGAAAAAGAAAGAAAAAGAAAATCCTAACTAATTTATTACACAACTTTCGTAGGTGACACGATTGCACTGAGCACGTGCAATAAGCCGTTAAACCTCTAGGTTACCCTAGAGGAGGAGTGTTGTCTCCTGAGGGTTTTCAGCGGATTACACCCACAAAATCCATAAAGAAAGAAGACAAATGTTAGTGTTTTGAAAACACATTTTGAAAGAGAGACAAGTTTTCGAACTATTTTTGCAAAAATATAAGTGATCTAAGGTCATAAGTCCACCTATAATCATTCTTCCTTAAACTTAGTCTCCATGCAAGATCTTGTCTTTAATTAAGGTAAGAATTCAAAATTGGATTGAATATTTTATCTTTCATAAAACCTAGATAGTATGCACACCGTGATAGTGAAGATTTCTGGGATTTCAACTCCAACCATCAAGCCATTTATTTATTTATTTATTTTTCTCTTTTTTTTTTTCTTCCCTTAGTTTTCTTAGGCTTTCTAGTTCACCCATGTAGCGAGCCTATAACCGATGACTCCCAAACCAGATGGTCTTAGGGCACCAGATGAGAAAACATCCCTCGGGTTTAAGGACTCGAGTGAAAAAGGCCACAAAACTAAAGGGGATTATTTATAATCACCGTTAGGCGTGAATAATCATGCTTCTTGAGGCACAATTATCCAGCTTAATAAGTGAGATCACCGTTAGGCGTGAGTAACCATGCTTCTTGAGGCATAGTTATCCAGCTTAATAAGTGATCTTTTATTTATATTTTTCTTTTCTTTTTTTTTTATGATTTATATGGCATTTTTGGTCTTTGTCTCCATCCCAAGAAATGTGTAAGTGTAAAGTGCATATTATCTAAGGCAAAAAATTCAAGATAAGAATATCTCCCCAATTTTTCTTACTTAGCCTATAATTTCAAACAAGATCTATTATTTCAACTAGGTTTAAGATGTCATAATTAAGGCTTTCTTAATTTCTAAGATACATCTTAATTTTCTTAAAAATAGATCAAAACTTTATCTCTTATTTCAAAAAGTTTTTATTTTTTTATTTTTATTTTTTATTTTTATTATATATATATTTTTTTAAAAGAAAAGGTAAAATCTATAAAGAAGTGGAAAATCTATAAGAAAGGTAAAAATCTAACAAATAAAGAAAATAAAAATCCTACAAAATCCTTAAAAAAATGAAAATCCTAAAAAGAAAGTAAAACAAATCCTATGTTAGCATCTACCCCCCATACCTATCTCATGCATTGTCCCAATGCATGCAAGATAAAATGTGATGCATGAAATAGGTAAAGGATAAGAATCATCCCCTCCGTCTCTGTGGACCAGCAGAGGTGCTTGGTCCAGCAGACTGTGTTCTCCTCAATGTCGCCTCCATCTCAGCTAATCTAGAAGATTGCTCCTCTACTTTCTTCCTAAGCCGCACTTGTCCCCTAAATATCTTCTTCATGCCCTTCCAGATGGTGGACATGAAGGCTCTTGGTTCTGCTGGTGGGTCTTGTCTCCAGAATTGGGGCTCATCTACCTCCTCTAAACTCTCCGCCGAAGAGGACTCCACAGGAATGTCCTCAGGTTGGGCACGAGGTGACCAGAGTGCATGTAAACAACCAGTGTATGAACTCGTGGGTCTCTCAGCTATAACATACACGCGGTCAAATGAGTCAAATACAGCATCCGGTATGAAATTTCTACAGAGACGTGTAATTAACACTGGATGAGAATATTTTGCACCTCGATTGCGGGAGGAATTATCAAGTATGGTGTTGAAAATAGCCCTATTCAAACAGACTGTGTGTCTATTAGTCATTAAGTCATGAATGATTTGTAACACAGGCCTGTTGAAAGTTGTGGAATGATCAAGTCCAAAAACATTGCGTTGGAGTAAACGTCCAATGCAGTGTACATTTCGAAATGTGGACTGGGCTTTGAGCCCACGGTCCTGCTCAGTGCAGCGGACCCCCATGAGAGGCATGTAATCAACTAGTGGTAAAGGGTCAGTGTAATGGGGATGAATGGGTATATCGGTGGTCTCAGCAATCAGTGGAATGGTGACAAAGATGTCACCAAATGGCATATGAACCGTGAATTGGTGAGTGTTATGATTAACTGATGCATGGTCCAATGAGTTGTAGAATGTTGTGACCAAATTAGGACAATAATAGGCATCATTATCAATGTTATCATACACAAGGGAGTACCAATTCCACGCATGAATACGATCTAAAAATATATGCCCAAATCCCCCTTCACCATTCAACAATAGAGAAAAATCCCTCTCCACAAATAAGCTAGGGGCCATGATTAATAGTAAAAATTTAGAGCAAAAAGGGACCAAGAGATCAAACCACCCCCGGATAATTGTGGGGGGAAATCAAAAATAGGTGCACAGAGAGCACCAGAGTTGGCTGCAGGAAGAATGGTTCGAGGGCTGTCTCCAGAGAAAGATTGCAGTAGATCTGAGCTTTTCCTGCGCACCTGAGATGTCAGAATTGCGGCGGCACGGCGGCAAGGCGCGGCAGATTCAAGGAATTTGGGAGCAGGATTTTGGGTGGAAGTCGTTTGTGGGAAGTAATATTTAGATCTGAGGAGAAATCGCGGTTTGATGGAGGAAGAGAAGTGAAAAAGTGTTTTTATAGGGGTAGGTAAAAAGGGACTTCCAAAAATATCCTTAGGTCAAAGGTAATATTACAACCCTTGGTCAAAGTAATTTGAATTTGAAAAGAATCCTAAGGAAAGAGAATTCTTAGGAATATGAAACTAAAAAAATCCTAAAAAAAAAAAAAACTATATTTACAAAAAGTGTAAAAGAAAAGTATTTACAAATGTGGACCCCAAAATGATATTCAGGAAAGTATGCAGGGAACTATACAGATGAAAAATGTCACAAATAAACTGGGTCACAAAGACCCAATTCGTGAACTTCGGGTGACATATCTTCCGTGGTAAAAAATGGCTTGAGCGTTGACCGTTAACAGTAAATTTGTTGCCATTAGTTGGGTCAAGAATCTCGACTGCACCATGAGAGAAAACAGTTTGAACAATAAATGGCCCTGACCACCTGGTCCTCAACTTGCCAGGGAAAAGGTGGAGTCTTGAATTGTATAACAGAACCTTCTGTCCAGGAACAAAGATTTTCCTGTGAATGGATCTATCGTGAAATAGCTTGGTTCTGTTCTTCGTGATCCGAGCGTTATCGTATACCTCGTGTAACTCTTCAAGCTCGGATAGTTGCAGCTTCCTGAGAACACCGGCTTTATCCAAATCTAGATTCAGCTGCTTTAAAGCCCATAGTGCACGGTGTTCTAACTCAACGGGCAAATGACATGGTTTTCCAAATATATCTCTGTACGGAGACATACCGAGGACAGTCTTGTAAGCGGTCCTGTATGCCCATAAGGCATTAGTCAGTTTGATGGACCAATCCTTACGATTCTGTCCTACAGTCTTCTCCAGAATGAGTTTTATCTGTCTGTTTGTTACCTCAACTTGCCCATTGGTTTGAGGATGATAAGCCGTGGATAGTTTATGAGTAATAGAGTATTTTCGCATCAAGGCTTCAAAAGCCTTATTGCAAAAATGACTCCCATTGTCGCTCAGTATCGCACGGGGGGCTCCGAAGCGCGAAATGATGTTCTCTCTTAAAAACTTAATGACAACTTGGTTGTCATTCGTTCGTGTAGGTATCGCTTCAGCCCATTTAGAAACATAATCTACGGCTACCAAGATGTATTGGTGACCGTAGGACAGAGGAAAGGGTCCCATAAAATCGATGCCCCAGAGGTCGAAAATTTCAACTTCCAAAATGGGTGTGAGGGGCATCATATCTCTTTGTGTAATACGACCCGTCATTTGACATTTGTCACAAAGCTTGCAAAAGGTATAGGCATCTTTAAAGAGAGTGGGCCAATAGAATCCACTCTGAAGCACTTTTTCCGCAGTTTTTGTGGACCAAAGTGTCCACCGCAAGCTAACTTGTGACAGAATGTCAAAACGCTCTGATGTTCATCCTCTGGAAGGCATCTCCGTATAATTTGGTCAGGACAGTACTTAAATAAATACGGTTCATCCCAAAAGAAGAACCGCATTTGTCTCAAGAAACGATGTTTGTCTTGTCCTGACCAATGGGAAGGAATTTGCCTGGTGGCCAGGTAATTCACTATATCGGCATACCAGGGCTCTCCACGTATCTCGAGAATGTGCTCGTCAGGAAAGTCTTCATTAATCGGTATTTTCTCATGAGGTGCGTTCGGGATTCTAGACAAATGATCCGCAACCATGTTCTCAACGCCCTTTTTATCTTTTATCTCCAAGTCAAATTCTTGCAAAAGAAGGATCCATCGAATCAATCTTGCCTTAGCGTCCTTCTTTTGCATCAAGTACCTCAGGGCGGAGTGATTAGTAAAAATTATGGTCCTGGACCCTAGCAGATATTGTCGAAATTTCTCCAACGCAAAACAACCGCTAAAAATTCCTTTTCAGTGGTCGTGTAATTGAGTTGGGCATCGTTTAGCGTTCTGCTAGCATAATAGATCACGTGCTGCCTATTATCAATACGCTGTCCTAAAACAGCGCCTATAGCAAAGTCAGAGGCGTCACACATGATCTCAAATGGTTTGGTCCAGTCTGGTGCAGATATTATTGGTGCAGAGACAAGTTTATCTTAAGCTCTTTCCATGATTTGTGACATTCCTCATCAAAAATGAAGGGTACATCTTTCCCTAGGAGATTTGTCAAAGGTCTCGCAATGTTGCTAAACCCTTGAATGAATCTCCTATAGAAACCAGCGTGCCCTAAGAAAGATCTAATGTCCTTTAAACATTGTGGTTCAGTGAGCTTTGTAATAACCTCCACCTTCGACTTGTCAACCTCGATTCCTATTCTTGATATCTTGTGTCCCAGTACAATGCCGTGCTTGACCATGAAATGACACTTTTCCCAATTAAGTGTCAAATTCTTTTCCGTGCATCGTTGCAAAACCAACTTCAGATGGTACAAGCACTGCTCAAATGAATCCCCATATATCGAAAAGTCATCCATAAAAATTTCTAAAAATTTTTCCACCATGTCCGAGAACAGGCTCAACATGCAACGTTGAAACGTTGCTGGAGCATTGCAAAGGCCAAAGGGCATCCTTCGGTATGCAAATGTTCCAAACGGACAGGTGAAGGTTGTCTTATCTTGGTCCTCGGGAGCAATTGGGATCTGATTATATCCTGAATATCCATCCAGGAAACAGTAATACTCGTGCCCCGCCAATCTCTCCAGCATCTGATCAATAAACGGAAGTGGGAAGTGGTCTTTACGTGTGGCACTATTTAATTTCCTGTAATCAATACAAACTCGAATCTTCGTTGGAAGACGTGTTTGTATTAATTCTTTATTCTCATTCTCCACAACAGTAAAGCCAGCTTTCTTAGGCACAGCGTGAACAGGACTTACCCATTGACTATCAGATATGGGATAAATAATCCCATTGTCTAATAGTTTCAGTATCTCAGCTCTAACAGCTTCTTGCATAATAGGGTTAAGTCGACGCTGTGGGTCTCGTTTAGGCTTGGCATCTTCCGTTAAGTGAATCCTATGTTGGACAATAGTAGGACTAATCCCCTTAATATCAGCCATAGTCCAACCAATGGCTTCTCTATTTTCCTTAGCACTTTCAGAAGGTCCTCTTCTTGTTGTTCCGTGAGATTGGATGCAATGATAACAGGGAAGGACTCTTTCTCACCCAAGTACTTGTACTTGAGATGGTCAGGAAGAACCTTAAGCTCAGTAGAAGGGACTGGATCTATCGATGATTGCTCATGGTGCAAGGGAAGAATAGGGGTAGAATTAGTAGTCCTTTCAACAATTTGATCAAGAGTTAGGTCATCAGATTCTAACTCAAATTCCTCTTCAGATTCATATTCCATCTCCTCCACGTGTTTGCTGGTTAATCCCTCTATCAAGTTTACATCAAAAGACTCATGTTCCACATCCCTTGGCTGCTTCCCCAGATGGAAGACATTCACCTCCTTCGTCATATCTCCGAACGTCAGCCGCATTGATCCATTTCGGCAGTTGATGATCGCATTCGCGGTGGCTAAGAAAGGACGTCCTAGAATGACAGGTGTCTGCGCTCTGTGATTGTGTACGGGTTGTGTCTCAAGAACGATAAAATCCACGGGGTAAATGAATTCCCCGACCCGTATCAAAACATCTGTAATCTCCCCTTGGGAATCTTTACAGAGCGGTCAGCCAACTGTATGGTCATCTGGGTTGGACGAAGATTGCCTAACCCTAACTGCTGGTATACGGAAAATGGAAGAAGATTGATGCTTGCGCCCAAGTCTAGCAAAGCCCTATTTACAGTGGTCTGCCCTATGATACAAGAAATGGTTGGGCTCCCTGGATCTTTGTACTTTACAGGGATTGGACCATTAAGCAGTTCACTCAGGTTGGAAGCCAAGAAGACTTTCTTAGGGACATTTGCCTTTCTCTTCTTAGTACACATCTCTTTCAAAAACTTGGCGTATGATGGTACCTGTTGAATAGCATCTAAGAGAGGGACATTGATTTGTACTTGGTTAAATATCTCTCTTATCTTCTCCATGTGAGCATTATTTTTATGATTATTGAGCCTGTTTGGAAAGGGTACAACAGGCTTATATTTTTGCTCATCAACTTTCTCTTTTCCTTTAGACTGGGATGTGGATGGTTGTGAACTCGAAGAAGAACTATTTTGCATGGGTTGGATTGGAATAGAAGGTGGTGGTATTGGCACAGATTTTGGAGACTGATTTGAAACCTTATTGTCTATATGTTTCCCAGACCTAAGTATATGAATGGCTTGGCATTGGCTTTGGCTGGGTCCCGAGTTTTCAACTTCGTGCAAAGGAAAATGAGCTTTGGGATTAGGCACAGGTTGGCTAGGCAGCATTCCTTTTTGCCTTTCAGTTAGGGAATTAGCCAACTGTCCTATTTGGATTTGCAGTTTATTCATATCCTGCTGCTGATTGTTCATCATTGCAGCTTGGGTCTTAGACAAGGTTTCAATCATTTTCTCCAACTCGGAAATTTTCTTTTCTGAAGGATTGGGTGGTTGATGCTGTTGTTGTTGTTGATACTGGGGTTGAAAATTAGCTTGATATGGCACAGAATTTTGATATGGTTGGAATCTGGGTGGACTCTGATATGAATTGAAATTTGGTGGGTTTTGGTGGTAAGTCGGTGGATGTGCCTGAGCAGGGTATTGTTGATGTGGAAATTGTTGTCTCGGCTGCTCAGGGCCAGACTGACTCCAAGAGAAGTTCGGATGGTTTCGCCATCCCGGATTATAGGTTTTGGAGTAAGGATTGTAGGTAGGTCTGGTGTACATGGCATACGTATTCTCCTGAAAATTTTGAGAGTAATACACTGGACACTCTTCCAACACATGATTCAAATCATGGCAGTAAGTACAACCCGGGTGGATTATAGGTGCAGGGCTAGCCATAGGTGATGGGCTAGCTACTGATGATGGGTTGACTTGACTAACAACAGAATTTTCCCTGGATTCTAGCAATTCAATCCTCTTCATCAACTGAGTTATCTTAGCCTCTGCAGCTATCGAGGATCCTATAGAATGTAAACCAGTTCTGGAAGTTGTTGGTGTGGGTTTCTCAGAGCAGGATTCCCACTGGATAGTTTTCTCCGCTAGAGCCTCAAAAAGGTCCCAACCCTGGTCTTCATCCTTTTTAAGAAATTCTCCTTGACACATAGTTTCAAGGAGAGTCTTAGTCCGATAGTCCAGTCCATCATAGATAATCTGGCATTGGCGCCATTTCTCTATACCATGATGGGGACACAGGGCTACTAGGTCCTTAAAGCGCTCAAAGTACTTCCAAAACGGCTCATTGGGTTCTTGTTTGAATTGCATTATATTTTTGCACATAAGAGCTGTCTTATGAATAGGATAAAACTTCTTAAGAAAGACCTTAACGAAATCATCCAAGAAGAAATTGAGCTGACTGGGAGATTATAAAGCCACTTCTTAGCAATATCCTTCAATGCGAAAGGTATGAACCTAAGTCTGACAGCATCTTCAGTAAGCTGGGAAATCCTCATCATAAGGCATACTTCTTCAAACTCTCGGATGAAGAAGTACGCATCCTCAGATTCAAGGCCATGGAATCGTGGAAGAGTGTTTATAAACTGGGGTTTCAACTCAAAATTATTTCCGTTTGTGTTTGGGAGGAGAATGCAAGATGGCAATGATGTGCGAATAGGATAAAACTTGTCCTGCAACGACACGTTGTTCGTCATGACTGGAATTGTGTCAAGTGGTGGTGTATGTGGCAGTGTAGAAATTCTCACCAGCCTAGCAGAATCTGGGTCCCGAAACCACTGTTGCATACACAATCACAGTCAACGTGCACCTTTCAGTCAAGCGAAAAAGGAAAAATAACAATCAAGAAAAAAGAAAAATCAATCCAAGCTTTCTAGGTTTCCTGGACCTAGACGACTCCTAACGATAGATCGTCCACAGGAGGTTTGGTGTGGACTTTGACTATAAGCAAATCGGCCAGGGAAGGGTAAGGTTGTTGGGAGGTTTTCCGTCCGAAGACGTTCCTTAATTAAGTAACCAACAATCTTCGGGCTTTCGGCCCTCAACCCCTTTCCTAGACACCGATTTTACAAAAGTCACTTTCCAACACTTTTCCCCCGTAGGAAAATCTCCTAGATGAGTCCGGATGTCCCTAGGGCCAATGTCTAGCAATTTTTTTATTTAGAAGCTTAGGATTGTGAGTACGTGGGAAAATGGTTTGTGGGCAAAGGAAGGGGTGATAAAATCCCCACCTTATCTTTGTTATGAAATTTGCCCTTAGAGTCAATTAGTGCAAGTGTACGATATCAACAAACAAGGTTCACTCAAAGCGGAATTAAATCAAACAATGAGTGAGTCCTAGTTTATATGCTATGCTTACGTACCTTGTCCCACGCGCTCTTCAACAGTAAATGTAAAGTAATTGAAAGACACGTGCCTAGTATGCAAATGTCTAAACAATTTTAACAATTACAACAAATTTTTTACTGTTGATTAGCAGATATCAGGTGAAGAAAACAAGATTTAAAATATAGCAGCAGCTGTATTTTGCAGAGAAGCAATCCCTGCAGAAAACTGGTTAGAAGTCAACTCTTTCTTGCCGCGCCCGCGCGGCAGAACGCGGCAAGTCAGAGGGATCCTGGTCTCTGCTTTCGAGAGCAGAGGCCCAGGTCCGCTTATATGTCACTGCTATGTAAGAATTGCTGTATCTTCAACCTGTAACCTGTAACAGAGAAGAAGTATCGTTTAGTTCCTCACTTTTAAAACAACTACCGTTGCTCTCCCCGGCAACGGCGCCAAAAATTGATTGGTAAAAACAAGGTATGTGAAGTTCTTGCACAAGAATTAGGTATTAAAGATAAGGTTTAGAGTTCACCTTGATCTTGTTCACTTCAAATATGTAATTGATATACCTTGTCCAATCTTTCGCTATAGCATATAGCTATACCGAGTCGAACCACAAGGAGAGCTATCGTAGAAGCGTTACGATATGAGTGAGAGAAAGAAACGAGATCTCTTCTTTGTTAATTACACAATTGCAAGAAATGTACAAGAGATGATGGATTGGTTCATTGTGGAAGAAGAAATGAAAAGAATGAAGTGTAATGTAAAGAAAAGAATGCTAGAAGAAAGTGTGTAAACTCTTTTGATAGAAAGATGCATGGCTAGCCTAACTACACCTCATTGCTAACATACTAACTCTGTGTTGATTGCAAGATTGCCTCATATTGAATCATAGGCAATTAAAGATAGCTTGCATGTTCAAGTGTTGTTTCCCTTGTTGAAGATTAGTGTTCCTTTGTTGTTAGTTAGCTTGAGGCCTCATCTTGAATCTTAGGCTCTCTTAATAGATGTTCATTGAGGAACTATAGGCTTGGTACTCAATTAGTGCTAGGGTTAGAAGAATCAAAAACTCTTTTGAACATTCATAGCTTAACTACAAAGTTAGCTTGAAGTACATGAGTTGATCTTGCTACACAAGTGACACATCCTTGGTGATCCATCCTTATGTTTCATCAAAAGCTCTTATAAGAGGCACATAATTCATATGGAGATATAACAAGCCATTACCAAAGGATACAACCATACTTCATTTGGAATTCACAAGAAACATAGAATTATGCAAGAATTGAAGTAGACAATCAACCAGAGAGAGTAGTAGCTAGGTGAGTCTTAGCTAGCCATGCAACAAGAACTTAGCCCTCCATTAAACTAACAACAAAGCTACAATTCTCCATAGAAAGCAAAGATCTAAGCAATTAAGATAGAACTAGAATTAAATGCAAGAAATTAAAGCATATTAAAAGAAAGCATACTCAAGTCTTGCAAAGAGAAGATGAAAGCTCCATTGATGAATTCTTGATTCAAGAGTGTCACTCTCTTGATTACAAGCTCTCAAACTGAAATCTCTCTCTCAATTTGTCTAGAACTCAAGGAGGAAGGAGAAGAGAACTAAAAACCTAGAACAAAAATTACAACAAATCCCTAATTTTCTCTCTCTCTTCTCTGCTTTCGCGCACGAACCCTGGCCACCTATTTATAGCAATCCATGAGAAGCCTCTAGATCCTTGCCGTTGCCACAAAATCCGGGGCTCAACGGCCAAGATATTGCCGCGCCCGGGCGGCAAAGCGCGGCCGTTGAGAGTCTGTTAGCTAACAACTTTTTGTTACAGGGTTGTTACAAGTTGGTTAGCCACGTGGCCTTCTGGAATCTTTGTTAGGCGCGCGGATCTCAACTGATTTTGAATTCAAATCTTGGATTCTTTTGATTTAACCCCTTTAATTATCACTAATTAAAGTGATTCAAAGGCTTTTTCTCTTTAAGTGGTGGTCCTGCAAAATTAGAGAGAAAAAGGGGTAAAAATCACATATTTATATATAAAATGCATGATATGAAGGCGATATAATATGCAAATATGTGTAACAATCAGCAAGCGACGGCTTGTTCATCTCCATAGGCCATCAAGGGCTCTTCTTGGGCTAGGCAGTCTCGAAGCAATCGGATCTCACGGTTTGCAAGTCATTAGAGAGAATAACACAAGAATAGAAAAATAAAAAGAGAATAAAACACGAATAACAAGAATAGACATAACAAAGACAAACCTTTGAGTGAATTTCATTAACAATGGAAGAAAAGTAGGCTTACACCGCTGTCACCTCAATACAAACATGGATTCCTTCCTCCATGAAAGCTTCCTCCACTCTCAGTTACAAAAATTACAAAAGAAAACGAAAAATAAAAACCTAACCTAGCCTACAAGTTAGCCTAAGAAACCCTAGAATTTGCTCTGTAGATTCTGTGTGTCCTTCTCTGTTGCTCTGCAGGGGTATTTATAGGAGCTGGAAGAAGTAGAGTCCCAGTACAACTCTGTCCTGCAACTTGTTGTCATGTTGATCACCGAATATGTCTTATCTACGGATTGAATTGGAAAGTTTGATCAACATAAGAGTTGTAGGTCTTCAAGTCTTCTTTCTGGAGAATCTTAAATCATCAGATGTGAATATCTGTAGCAAAAGTTATGATCTGAATACTAAAACATGTACAGTCTGAATCCGAATTTATCTTTAAACTCTTCTCCTTTTATCTTTAGGATGGTCTTGCAAGCAACTAGGGTTGAGTAGAAGTCTATTCTTCTCTCTTCTTTTGGTATTTACAACATTTTGCACATGGGCTTGCACATGGGCTTTTTTGGGCTTCTTTTGGGCTTTTATTTCTTTATTTTTTTATTACTCAAGGCCTGCACACAATAAATAATAAAACTTTAGTAATAGTGCAAAATTATAGGAATAAATATGAAAATGTGATAGTAAATGTAGTGATAAAAATGTACTTTTCACTACCAATCAGATACCTGTTGGCCCAAGGTTACAATCAACCCATGTTTAGTGTATTTTGATGATTACAAAACATATTAGTTATTTGTACTAATATCATTTGTTGTTTAAAGTGTGTTTCAGGTTTATTATCATTCTAGAAGTACTCTCACTCATATACAAAGATTTTGGACTCAAATACAAGCTATTGATTCAAGACAAGTCAAATTGGGCTCAAAGTGCAATATTGAAGATCAAGTGAAAATTGCCCATGTTGAAGTCTTGAAGACCTAGAAGCTTGTAAGTGTAGTTTTTGTTAAAGATAGGATATGTAAATTTTGGCTCTAGGATTTGCACACACACTTGTTTTGTATGTTTCTATGTTTTCAAAATATTTATTTCTAGGTTTATGCCTTAGTTTATACATACATGTACCCAAAGCCTTATATCTTCAAAACTTGTTTAAATACATGTATATAAACTATTTTCAGCATAACACTTAGCTTAAGATTTTTAAAGGAATTTTTACAAATTTTTCTAACTCAAAAATCTGCCCAGAAAACTGTTTTCCAGGCAGACCGGTCGACCGACCCTAAATATCAGTCGACCGGCTGCTGTGGCCAGACATGCACGAGGCTGTGCATGTCTGCCGGTCGACCGACCCTAAATATCGGTCGACTGATTTTTGTGGTCTGCTCTCTGTATCTTTCGGTCGACTGGGTCGGTCGACCGATAGAAGGAAACTGTGTTTCCTTCTATGAGATCGGTCGACTGGCAGTCGACCGGAGCCTCAACGGCTCTTTTGCCAGCAGAGCACCGGTCGACCGGCAGTCGACCGGTAAGCCTGCAACAAGCCCAACGGCTCTTTCCTCTTTGGGCATTTCTGAAAAACTGTTTTTGGGTTTCTCTTTAACAGAGTTTTTAGGAGTTGTTGGGGTGCTTTTGCAGAAGTTTTTAGCAGGAAAAATCAGGGTTTTAACCTATTCTCTCCCTATAAATAGTGGGGAATAGCCTTAGTTATTTACCAAGAAAAATACAAGTTTTCATTGTTTTTCAAGAGAAAGAGAAAAAATAGTTTAAAGCTTTCATTTCCATTCTTTTAAGTTTGATTTTCAGTTGTTGTTTGATTCTTAATATCACTCTACAACTGAAGCTTTTCTCACAAACACTTCATTGAGCCAAAAATTTCATATTCTTTCTATAAGTGAAGTTGTAAAAGTGTGAGAGTGTTTGTAAAAGAGAAAGAGTGTTGTGGTCTAGTTGAGATCACCAAATTGTAATCCTTTGTTCTTGTGGAGACAAGCTCTTCGGTGGAGCTTCGTTGTAAGGTGTAAAGCTACGGGCTTGAGGTCTTTGGAGGCCTAACTTGTACGGGATCCTAAGGGGATAGTGGAAACCCTTCACGGAGGTGAAGGCGGGGACTAGAGCTACGGGCTCGAACCTCGAAACAAATCACTTTGTTTGCGATTGGCTTGGCGTTCCTCTTGCTTAATTTCTTGCTTCAATTACTTCCAATTTATTGCTTGTGAACTAACTTTTATTTGTGCTATCCTTACTTGTTTATTTTACTTGCCTTCAATATTTCTTGCTACAATACTTGTGTGCATTTCATCATCGCATTTCATACTTGGAATTGTTCGATCACACCTCAATACAACACGATTGCATTGCGCACCTCTAACCCATTTTAAGGGGAATTGGGAGGCAAGTGTTCAGAACCTCGCAAGGGGTATTCGGCACTTAGTCGTGTTTTGAGAGATCGTTGCATCACTCACTTAAGTAAAATTTAAAAAGAGCATTAGATTAGCAATTACACCTATTCACCCCCCCTCTAGGTGTATTTCAATTGGTATCAGAGCTTGGACTCTAGGATTTGGCTTAACAACCTTAGAGAGATCCTTATATTGCTAATCACTTCATTCATTTCCACATAGTAAACATGGCCGATGGAATTAAGACCCCACCTAAGTTTGATGGACTTAACTTTCCCATATGGAAGGTTAAGATGACCGTTTTCTTGCAATCTCTAGGTAGTCGAGTTGCAAAGGCCGTGACTAAACAATTTAGTGTACCCCCGGTGATGAATCCACTTGGTCCGAAATTGAGACCAAGGAGTTTGATGCCAATGCTAGGGCTCATTATGCACTCCTACAAGCCCTCAATGATGATGACATAGCTAGAGTCATCCATTGCAAATCCGCCTATGAGATTTGGACCCATTTGCTAGTAACACATGAGGGGACATCACAAGTGAAGAGGGCCAAGATAGACCTTCTTCGGTCCCAATATGAAAATTTTTGCATGCAAGAGAATGAAACCATAGATGATATGGTTACTAAGTTTACAAAGATTACTAATGGTCTTGCTTCTCTAGGTGAAGAAATCAACAATGACCAAAGGGTGAGAAAGATCATCCGGGCTCTCCCTCCATCATGGGAAGTGAAAGCTACAACATTGAAGGAACTCAATGACAAAGATGAGATTGAGCTCATTGGACTCATTGGTAACTTGAAGACCCATGAGATGGAGAGAAAGGCAAGAGAGGACATGGCACCTACCAAAAAGAAGACCATTGCCTTCAAAAGTCATGCTACCTACTCCGACGAAGATGACGAAGAAGAAGATGACGAGGAGCTCTCACTTCTAGTCAAAAATGTCCGGAGGATGTACAACAAGGCAAAGTTCCAAGGAAGAAGGAGATGGCAAGGAGGCAAGGAAGAAAGGAAGATCATTTGCTTTAATTGCCAAAAGCCGGGACACATAGTAGCGGAGTGTCCGGACAAAGTAAAGCCATCTTCATCCAAGAAGCCATACAAGAAAAAGGCTATGAAAGCAACATGGGATGACGAAAGTGAATCCGAGGAGGAGATTGACACCGCCAATATGTGCTTCATGGCAAATGAGAGCACAAGCAAGGTAACCCCCCCAACTTTTCTTGATGAAGATTTATCCATGGATGAGTTAAGTGAAGCATTTATGGAACTCTCTCAAAATTATGATTTCATGAAGAAAAAGTATTTGAAAATGAAAAAGGATAATGAATCACTTAGTATTCAAGTTGTAAATCTTACAAAAGAAAAGGATAATTTAGTTTCCACCTTGACCACTACTAAAAATGATTTTGAAAAATATAAGACTTCTTGCAAGGGTAAGGCCCACTAATTGATTCTAATGAGATTGCCATGCTTAAGGAAAGATTAGACTCATTAGATGTTGTTTTGAAAAAGTGTAGTGAATTTGATAAAAAGAAGATTGAGGCTATGTTTCCTAAGAAACAAGCCCCAAAGAAAAATGCTCATGCTCATGTTCACGCTACACAACTTAAACAACATGGCAAACCCCAAAAGCATGCTCACACTACTACACATACACATCATGCATTCATGTATAGAAAAGTGTACTCATGCTCACATTGTGGAAGGAAAGGACACTTAGCTAATTTTTGCTATGATAGACTAAGTGCATCACATCATAATGTTTGGGTTCGTAACACTAACTTTCAAGGACCCAAGAAAGTTTGGGTACCAAAATCAACTATTGTTTTAAATGATGTAGGTACTTTCCAAAGCCCAACGACGTAGAGGTTTGTGGTATCTTGATAGCGGTTGCTCAAGGCACATGACTTGGGACATCAATAACTTTGCAACCCTATCAAGATATCATGAGGGTGGCACCGTCACCTTCGGAGATGACGCCAAGGGTAAAATCATCGGTATTGGTAATGTAAAACTTGGCACCTCTCCTTTAATAGAAAATGTAGTTTTAGTTGATGGCCTCAAGCATAATCTCTTGAGTGTTAGTCAACTTTGTGATAAAGGTTTTGATGTAGTTTTTGACAATGTTGCTTGTAAAGTAATTGATAGAACTTCCAATGTTTGTGTATTTTCCGGTTTTCGTGAAAGCAATGTTTACATGATTGATATGTTAAATATGTCTTGTAATATTACTTGTTTAAAAGCCCTCGATGACGACTCTTGGTTGTGGCATAGGAGATTAGGCCACGTTTCATTTGACCATATCTCTAGGCTTAACTCTAAGGAAATGGTGAAGGGTATTCCTTCATTGAACTTTGAAAAGGACCGAGTTTGTGACGCATGTCAATTTGGGAAACAAACTAAGTCCTCATTCAAATCAATTAAGGATATCATGTCATCACGTCCATTAGAGCTAATCCACATGGATTTATTTGGCCCTACACAAACCAAAAGTTTAAGTGGGAGTAGATTTGCTTATGTTTTAGTAGATGATTTTTCGCGTTTTACTTGGGTTTATTTTCTTGAACATAAAAGTCAAACCTTTTCATATTTTCAAGCCTTTAAGAAAAGAGTTGAAAAGGAAAATGACTCCTCAATAATTAAAATAAGAAGTGATAGAGGAGGTGAGTTCATTAACCTTCCCTTTACCGCTTTTTGTGAGGAACATGGAATAAAACATGAACTTTCTTGTCCTAGAACTCCACAACAAAATGGAGTAGTTGAGCGGAAAAATCGTACTTTGCAAGAGATGGCTAGGACTATGTTAAATGAATATGGTCTACCACATTATTTGTGGGCCGAGGCCGTTCATACTTCATGTTACATTGCAAATCGTGTTTTCCTATGTAAAAATACTACTAAGACTTCTTATGAGATGTATTTTTCTAGAAAACCTAATGTTTCTTATTTCAAAGTGTTTGGTTGCAAATGTTTTGTTTTAAATACAAATATTAATTTGGGAAAATTTGATGCTAGATCATATGAGGCTATTTTTGTAGGTTACTCAAATACTAGTAAGGCTTATAGAGTCTTCAATAGGTCAACTTTGACTATTGAGGAATCTATTCATGTTAAATTTGAGGAATCTAACAAGTTTGTTAAGAATTGTGTAGAAATTGATGCTTTAGATGAAGGCTTGGAGAAAGTGACCTTGGAGGATGCTTCTACCATGGGAGACAAGCCAAAGGATGGTGATGGAAGTGAAGCCAAAGTGGAAGAGGCTCAAGGAAATGAACATCAAGCAAATGAAGAGGAGCCTTCTCAACCACTACCAAAGGATTGGAGATTCAATCCTCATCATCCCAAGGACCTCGTCATAGGTGAAGTATCAAAAGGGTAACCACTCGCTCTAAGATTCAAGATTTTTGTGGTAATTTTGCTTTTATTTCACACATTGAACCTAAAAATGTCCTCGAGGCCGAGGCCGATTCATATTGGTTGCTTGCAATGCAAGAGGAGCTCAATCAATTTGAGCGCAATCAAGTTTGGCACCTTGTTCCTAGGCCCCAAGATAGACCAACTATTGGCACTAAATGGATCTTTAAGAACAAGTTGGATGAATCGGGTAATGTAGTTAGAAACAAGGCTAGGTTAGTTGCCCAAGGTTACACTCAAATCGAAGGGATTGATTTTGAAGAAACCTTTGCACCCGTAGCACGGCTCGAAGCCATACGGATGACCTTAGCATATGCCTCATTTAAAGATTTTAAGTTATTTCAAATGGATGTAAAAAGTGCTTTTCTTAATGGTTATATTGATGAGGAGGTGTATGTTGAACAACCCCCCGGGTTTGTTGATCCTACACACCCTAATTATGTTTATAAATTAGATAAAGCTCTATATGGTTTGAAACAAGCCCCTAGGGCTTGGTATGAAAGATTGTCTTCATTTTTGCTTTCAAATGATTTTAAGAAAGGAAAAGTTGATAAAACATTATTTACCAAACATGTAGATCAAGATATCCTCATAGTTCAAATTTATGTTGATGACATTATTTTTGGATCTACTAATGTTTCTCTTTGCAAGAATTTTGAATCATGCATGAAAAAGGAATTTGAGATGTCTATGATGGGGGAGCTCAATTTCTTCCTTGGACTTCAAATCAAGCAACGTAGTGATGGGACATTCATCAACCAAGCCAAGTACACCAAAGAACTCATCAAGAGGTTCGGGCTTGAAGGATCTAAAGTAGCAAAGACTCCCATGGCAACCACTACAAAACTTGACAAGGATGAACAAGGTAAGGAAGTAGACATCAAATTATTTCGTAGCATGATTGGTAGTTTACTTTATCTTACGGCTAGTAGGCCGGATATAATGTTTTCCGTATGTTTATGTGCACGTTTTCAATCATGTCCTAAGGAATCACACTTAATTGCGGTAAAACGCATAATTAGGTACCTTAAGGGCACAATTGATTTAGGTTTGTGGTATCCAAAAACTAACCAATTTACCATGACTAGTTATTCGGATGCCGACTATGCCGGTTGTAGGGTCGATAGGAAGAGTACAAGTGGAACATGCCAATTCTTAGGTAATTGTCTTGTGTCTTGGTCTTCCAAAAAGCAAAATAGTGTAGCCCTTTCAACCGCCGAGGCGGAGTATGTTGCGGCAGGAGCTTGTTGTGCACAAGTTCTTTGGATGCAACATACTCTTCTCGATTTTGATTTACATTTTGATCATGTTAAAATTTATTGTGATAATACTAGTGCTATTCACATGACCAAAAATGCTAATCAACATAGTAAAACCAAACATATAGACATTAGATATCATTTTCTTAGAGATCACTTTGAAAAAGGTGACATTGATATAGATTTTGTTTCAACCGATTTTCAACTTGCGGATATTTTCACAAAACCTTTAGATTATGCAAGATTTTCTTTTATTTGTGGTGAATTAAATGTTTGTAAAATTGATACTTAAAGTATCTTAGTTTGTTTTGTTTTTAATATGTGTTAAATTTTTTTAACCCTTTTTGATGTATGACAAAAAGGGGAGAAAAATGTATGAGTTTGGAGAAATACTAAGTTTTCTTAGTTGTTTTAATATTTGGTTCATGTTTGAGTTTCTTATTTATGGTGATGACTTTGTTTTAAAAATGATTTTTGTATGCTTACATAGTTTCTCATATTCATGTTAAATATATAGCATTGTTTAAGGGGGAGCTTTTCAAGCTTTTCCTCTTTTATTTGTTTAATAACTCATATGTTTTGTCATCATCAAAAAGGGGGAGATTGTTGGCCCAAGGTTACAATCAACCCATGTTTAGTGTATTTTGATGATTACAAAACATATTAGTTATTTGTACTAATATCATTTGTTGTTTAAAGTGTGTTTCAGGTTTATTATCATTCTAGAAGTACTCTCACTCATATACAAAGATTTTGGACTCAAATACAAGCTATTGGATTCAAGACAAGTCAAATTGGGCTCAAAGTGCAATATTGAAGATCAAGTGAAAATTGCCCATGTTGAAGTCTTGAAGACCTAGAAGCTTGTAAGTGTAGTTTTTGTTAAAGATAGGATATGTAAATTTTGGCTCTAGGATTTGCACACACACTTGTTTTGTATGTTTCTATGTTTTCAAAATATTTATTTCTAGGTTTATGCCTTAGTTTATACATACATGTACCCAAAGCCTTATATCTTCAAAACTTGTTTAAATACATGTATATAAACTATTTTCAGCATAACACTTAGCTTAAGATTTTTAAAGGAATTTTTACAAATTTTTCTAACTCAAAAATCTGCCCAGAAAACTGTTTTCCAGGCAGACCGGTCGACCGACCCTAAATATCAGTCGACCGGCTGCTGTGGCCAGACATGCACGAGGCTGTGCATGTCTGCCGGTCGACCGACCCTAAATATCGGTCGACTGATTTTTGTGGTCTGCTCTCTGTATCTTTCGGTCGACTGGGTCGGTCGACCGATAGAAGGAAACTGTGTTTCCTTCTATGAGATCGGTCGACTGGCAGTCGACCGGAGCCTCAACGGCTCTTTTGCCAGCAGAGCACCGGTCGACCGGCAGTCGACCGGTAAGCCTGCAACAAGCCCAACGGCTCTTTCCTCTTTGGGCATTTCTGAAAAACTGTTTTTGGGTTTCTCTTTAACAGAGTTTTTAGGAGTTGTTGGGGTGCTTTTGCAGAAGTTTTTAGCAGGAAAAATCAGGGTTTTAACCTATTCTCTCCCTATAAATAGTGGGGAATAGGCCTTAGTTATTTACCAAGAAAAATACAAGTTTTCATTGTTTTTCAAGAGAAAGAGAAAAAATAGTTTAAAGCTTTCATTTCCATTCTTTTAAGTTTGATTTTCAGTTGTTGTTTGATTCTTAATATCACTCTACAACTGAAGCTTTTCTCACAAACACTTCATTGAGCCAAAAATTTCATATTCTTTCTATAAGTGAAGTTGTAAAAGTGTGAGAGTGTTTGTAAAAGAGAAAGAGTGTTGTGGTCTAGTTGAGATCACCAAATTGTAATCCTTTGTTCTTGTGGAGACAAGCTCTTCGGTGGAGCTTCGTTGTAAGGTGTAAAGCTACGGGCTTGAGGTCTTTGGAGGCCTAACTTGTACGGGATCCTAAGGGGATAGTGGAAACCCTTCACGGAGGTGAAGGCGGGGACTAGAGCTACGGGCTCGAACCTCGAAACAAATCACTTTGTTTGCGATTGGCTTGGCGTTCCTCTTGCTTAATTTCTTGCTTCAATTACTTCCAATTTATTGCTTGTGAACTAACTTTTATTTGTGCTATCCTTACTTGTTTATTTTACTTGCCTTCAATATTTCTTGCTACAATACTTGTGTGCATTTCATCATCGCATTTCATACTTGGAATTGTTCGATCACACCTCAATACAACACGATTGCATTGCGCACCTCTAACCCATTTTAAGGGAATTGGGAGGCAAGTGTTCAGAACCTCGCAAGGGGTATTCGGCACTTAGTCGTGTTTTGAGAGATCGTTGCATCACTCACTTAAGTAAAATTTAAAAAGAGCATTAGATTAGCAATTACACCTATTCACCCCCCCTCTAGGTGTATTTCAATACCAATTGAAATCAAGATTTAAGTCAAGCTTAGCATAAACATAATTTGTGCTTTAAACATGTAAAGATATTATAAATCAAGCACAATCAAATCATATATATGTATGAAAATGAAAATACCAATTGAAATTGATATTATTTGAAATTTGAAGCATACATATATAAGAAAATATATAGGAGTATACAAAAATAGAATTTCATGATGTTCATGTGTATTACTCATAACTATCCACCCTATCATGCATATGATAAAAAATATTTAATTTGAGCATACAAGGCATGGTCGTCCAACCATCCACCCTTAAAGAGTTGGTAGGGGTTTTCAAAAATTAGAGTTTGAAAATATTTTGATTAATTTGAAAACTCTACCCATTGAAGAATTCATAACTAGTTTAAAGTAATTTTTGAAAAATTAGTTAAAGATCCTTCTAACATGAAAACAAAACATATATATCTCATGAATTATACTAAATACACAAAAGTTGACACTCGAAATCTATAAAGCTCAAATATGTGTTCATGAACAAAATCATGAGTAAACAAAAATAATGTGAGTGTACAAAGGTTATGTGATTAGCATAATCATGAAAAATAGTGAATGAGGCTCAAAACAAACATGAATATCTTTTATCAAAAGCATGAAAATGTATTTTTTATTTAAAACAAACTTCAAAGTATATGTATGTTTTATCCAAAATTAACAATATACATACATATCCCAAATATAAAAGACTCTATAATATAATTTTGCATGAAGGCAAGAGACTCAAGGGTATACATGTATATTTATTAGTTTTAGACAAAAATAACATATACACGAAGCAAAATATGCATAAAAATAGGGAAAACAAGTTAAAATGCACGAATCATTAAAACTAAGCTATACTAGTACATCTAATGGGTACAAGTGAGCAATTAAGTACAAACATACAATAATCAAATGTGGCTCACTAGTTGTACGAGTATATGCACAAGTTTTAATGAAAATATACACTTAAACATGTAATTAAAATATGAAGTGCAAAACCATAAACAAACATGATTATTAAGGTAAATACACATGTTTTAGAGTAATGATATACACAATAGCTAAACTAAAATGAGAACACAAAATATGGATCCATATGAACATGGGTGTATCTCAATTACTATATATGTATGTCATACGTCTAAATAACATGACATTTAATAACAATCATGAAAAATATGCTAAAACTCAATAATCTAAAAGCATGTAAACAAATAAGGAGTTAGAGATAGTTACCAAAGCCATTAGGGCACATCTCTATATCTCCAAAGCATGGTGGCTCTCCCACTAAACTTCCTTGATAGTGATGTATCAATCGTGTGTCCATCTAGCCCATGCATCCACCACCAAGGCACCAAACCTCTCACGTCATGTGAGAGCCCATACCTACATCAAACACAAGAGGTAGGGATTTTGGTACCCATTTTCTTTGGGTCCACGGGGGCTAGCATTATTCGGAACCCAAACATTTTTATTAGCAAAATTTATAGAATTTACCTTATCATAACAAAACTTTACTAAATGGCCTTTGCAGCTGCAATGTGTACATTTGTACACTCTAGAATGCACATGTGAATGAGTATGATCATGATGTGCAAAGTGTACATATGTGTGCCGTGGGTGATGTGCATGAACATGTGGAGCTTGTTTCTTTTGAAACAAGGTTTTCAATCTATTATGATTAAATGCACAATTACTCAAAGTTGAGCTTAAACAGTCTATTCTATTTTTTAAAAATTGAATCTCATTTTTATCAATAGTAGCATGAAAAGCATGGTGAGAATGAGAATCAACACTCTTTTTCTTTTTAGAAATATTTTCCTTTTCTTTTGAAACAAATTTTCTTTTCAAAGAGTTGTTTTCTTCCAAAATAATTTCCTTTTCTTTTTCCACCAAAAAAATTTTATTTTCCAAAGAAGTATTTCCTTCACAAAGATTATTTAATTTAGAAGTCAAGGAAATATTACCCTTTTTCAATATATCATTTTCTTTTGAAATACATTCCAATTTATTTTGAAAGGAATCTTTTTCTTTTAACATGGAATCAAATTTACTTTTCAATTCTTATTATCCTTTTTAAGCAAGTCATATTTTTCAAGAAGTTGTTGACAAAATGAAGAAAGATCATCATATGACAAGTCAACATCCTCATCAAGCTCGGATTCAGAGTTTACCTCTAGGGGGTTATCCCCTTGGACCATGTAGCATAAGTTGAAAGTATCACTTCCATCATCCGAGTCACTCCCCGCATAATATTGCTTTTGTTCGCCAAGGGAGACTATAGTGTTCCATACTACAAAAGCCGAATAAAAAATTAGCAATCTTAGATAAATATTCATCATTTAGGGTACTTTTTAATGCATGGATGGCTTTTGCATTAGCCTCTAGATGTTTGCCATTTAAACAATATGAATCTTTAATAGTGGCAAAATAAACATGAATACCTAGGGCTTTGAGGTACCTTGACATCTTAACCTTCCAAGTTTGGATGTTAAGAATATCAAAAGTGGGAGGTGACATGAAATCCATGTGTGTGTATAAATATTGTGATTAGCCAAAAATAAGGATCTTTAACTCTAGGTTGTTAGACCCAAATCAAGAGCACCAAGCTCTGATACCAATTGAAATCACCTAGAGGGGGGGTGAATAGGTGACTAGCTAATCTAATGATGAATTAATGCGGAATTAAAACTATTTGTGCAAACTAAAAACTATTATGATAAACACACCAAGTATAACACAAGAGTGTAGCAGAATTCTCGGTGAAGGGCTCTGAACTATCTCCTCAAGATTCCTCTAGATAAGAGTTGAGGTGCCGCTATAGCTCTCTTAGTTCAATACAAGTGTAAGCAAACAAACCAAGCATATATCAATTTGAGCACAAGTATATATCAAGCATATAAAGATGAAAGAAATATAAGTATACAAGAAATAAACTCAAGTGAGAGATAGAGAGAGCAATCACAAACACGGGAGATTTGTTTCAAGGTTTAAGCACCCTTGCTCTACGTCCTCGCCTTCAACACTATGAAGGATTTTCACTATAAACGATCCCACGGGATCACTCGGTGCCGAACCACCTACAATGAATTCACACTAGAACTCCTTGGACTCACTAGTCCCTCTCTTGTTCCCGCAAGAAATACACACCGCAAGCACACTAGCTTGCCGAGGCCGCACCTCTACACCGAGCTCTCACTAGAACTCGAAACAACGCGAACCGGCAAGTCCACCTCCTCAAATACAAAGATGAACACTTTGGTGATCTAAACACTTTGATCACCTCAAACACTCTCACAACAACTTTCCTATAAGTTAGATATAGCAATGGAAAGCTCAAGTGTGTGTGAGAAAACTAGGATGGATTTGGTGGTGAAAAACTCAAGAAATCACTTTTGAAAAGCTCTTGATAAACTCTCCTTTTGATTTGGAAATATTGGCTCTAAAACATATGGAGAAAACCACTGAGATAGGTAAGAAAAACTAGCCCAAAAACTCTCTTCAAATCTTGTAGAAACAGTCCAAGGGAAGCCCCTTTTATAGGCTCCCAAAATATGGCCGTTGGAAGCTAACTCAGCAGGTCTGCCTGCTGTTGGTCGACCGCCCGGTTGATCGCCAACGGTCAGATTTTCGACTGTTGGGAAAAGCGGTCGACCGGCCGGTCGACCGTAAACTGGCAAATGATCTAGGGGTCAATCGCCCGATCGATCGGGGCCATTTACAGAGAGCAGAGACTCTTTGTCGGTGGACCGTGCGATCGACCGGCCCTTGCTGTACACATTTGATCACATCGGTCGACCGACCGGAGCGGTCGACCGACTTCTGGGTCGGTCGACCGGCAAAAGGCCAGTCCAACTATTTTTAGGGATATAAATCATAGTCTTTTTACCTTCAATAAATTCTCATAAATTCTCATAAATTCTACAAAAATAAGTTCATTAATATACTTTGATATACAAACATGTTTGATTAAAAATCAAAACATATTACAAACATTTTGAACTATTTTTGTAATATAGAAGTTTTGCCTTAGGCAAAAATCTGTATTTTTCCAAAACGATTTTTCTAAAACTTTTCTAAGTATAAAAATAAGATATTCTAAACACTTTTAAAGCTTATTGTGTATGGATATGATCAACTACACATATTGATGTAATATCTATGTTTTTGATATTAAGCTCTAAAATAAGTTTTGATAAAACACAAGTATATTTTGAAGCTTAAAAATCAAACCGGTATTTTTCAAAACAAAAACTCTTTTATGAAACACATATAAATCTTGTGTGTGAGTGTATATGAACTTAAGCAATCCACTAACTAATCTATCCTTTACGTTTTATCTAAAAGCAAAATCTTGACACTTACAAACATAACACAAGTCTTCTTAGAAATCTTCTCTTGAAGGTCTTCTTCTCCTGCTTGACTTGATCCAAACTTTGATCCAATGAACTAGACTCCCCTTAAGTACTTGATGCAATCTTGATGTGCGAGCTCTTGAATCAACACGTGTTAGCTCCAAAACTTAACTTTAAATCCTTTGTTGAAGCTAAACACCAACTAAGATCTTGATCAAATATCTGATGCTAATTAAACACAAGATCATTAGTACTATAACTACATGAGTTAATCATCATTAAAACTAGAGTGATGAGTCTTTGGGCTAACACCAAACATATAAGCCGGATTGGGATTATTCGACTCAATATGACTCATACCCCCAATCTTATGACTATAATTTTCAAAATAATTTCACTCTTCACAGAGTCAATAGGGATTCACCTCCCCCGAGTCAAATTTTCAACCACCTTGTCCATAATATGTTGGCCCAAAGGTTACAATCCCCGGGTTATGTGTTTTGATGATAACAAACCATATAAAAGCTATTTGGTACTAATAGAAGTTAAACAATGAATTTCAGGTTAATACAAGTATTGATGGCTCAAGAATTCTTAAGCATGGGATATCAGGGTCTAGCTCAAACGTTGATCAGCATCAACTATCAGAGACTCCTGCTTGTAGACTCATATAGTTTGTTTTGTTAAAGAATAGTATATACGTTTGAAGCTCAAATACACACACACAAATTCAATACGTTTGGTTTTTTGTTTAACCGGTTTTGGATTTCAAGTACATATATCGGGTTTTAGATTTGAACCAGTTTTAGTTCTGCTGATCTGCTTAACACCCTTTTATATTTGTTATCATAACTTTTTATTCTTATATTCAAATAACATGATTTAACTTGTATTTCAAAGATAACTTTCAGATCTAAATTTCTTACTCAATAATCATTTTCAGATTCAAATGTTAAATATATCAAATATTTGGTTGAACTCTGTTCTTGTTCTAAAAACAGCTTACAGTTTCTGATTTGACACCTGTCAGTGTTTTATTGATAACTTTCTAATACAAAATGATATTGAGTTGATTCCAATTGCATTAAAAAGAAGACTTAAAGATTTACAGATTATTACTATATACCTAATTCTGAATTCAGACGTTTGCGGCCTGAAAAATGTGCTCAAAGTTGACCAATCTGCTAGATTGGCAGTAATGGCTAATTTTCTGAAGGCTGATTTTTAACATGTTTTTAAAACGTGTTTAAGTTAAAAAAAACGTTGTTAGCTGTATAAGAGGGTCAATTTCTTCCTCTTTTATTCAAGTAAAAGTTTTCTATGTTTACTCTTCCTAAATCCTATATAAAGGGGTCATTAGGGTAGAGGTTTTCACAACAACAAATTCAAAGATAAAAAGTTTTGAGTTTTCTTGAGAAAGAGTTTTTATTTAAGTTTTGGGCTATTATTTTCAAAAGTTTTCTGAAAGTTTTTGGTTCTTAAAATCTCTCTTCTATTTTTATATCACTTATAAAACCTTGAGCTTAAATCCTATATATTATTCTCTAGCGTTTTGTAAAGAAAAGTTTTTCAAAAGAGAGTTTGTGGTCTTTTGATCACCAAGTGATTATTGTATTTGTGGCTCCACTACCTCTGAACTAGAGGAGTGTGATTGAGGAGTTGGGTACTCCTTAGTGGTTGTAATCCTTTGTGAAAATTTTAGTGGATCGGAAATCCTTCTGGGTGAAGGCAGGGACGTAGAGCTGGGTGCTCGAACCTCGAAACAAATCTCTGTGTTTGCGATTGGTTTACTTGTATTATTTACTTTCTATTCATTCATTCTTATATTGTCGATCTATACTCTCACAACATGATTACATTGTGCCACCTCAAACTCTTATTTAGAGGAATCACGAGAAAGGAGTTCAGAGCCTTTCACGGGGTATTCGGCTTCTAATCTTGTTTTGAGTGATCGTTGCATCATCTCATTTTTAAATTTGTGCATTGATTAGCATATTCACCTATTCACCCCCCACTAGGTGATTCCAACTGGTATCAGAGTTAGGACTCTAGTTTTTGGCTTTACATCCTTAAAGAGATCCTATAAGTTGCTAATCACTATTTTCATATCTTCATTCATACACTAGTAAAAATGACCGATAACATTAAGACCCCACCCAAATTTGATGGACTCAACTTTCCCATATGAAAAGTTAGGATGAACATATTTTTGCAATCTCTAGGTAGCCGAGTTGCTAAGTGTTTGACCAAGCCCTATAGTGAACCTGTAGGTGAGGAGGACACTTGGTCCGATCTTACCTCAAGGAAGTTGATGCAAATTCGAAGGTTCAAAATGCCTTACTTTTAGCATTAAATGAGGATGACTTAACACGGGTTATCCATTGCAAGTCCGCCTATAAGATTTGGCAACACTTATTGGTCACTCATGAGGGAACATCACAAGTCAAGAGAGCTAAAATTGATCTCTTGCGTTCCCAATATGAATATTTTAGAATGCAAGAAAATGAATCTATTAATGATATGATTACTAAGTTTACTAAAATCACAAATGCTCTTGCTTCTCTAGGTAATGAAATAACAACGACTAAAAGGTGCGTAAAGTGATTCGTGCTCTCCCTTCATCAGGGGAAATCAAAGCTACCACCTTAAAGGAATTGAATGACAAAGATGAGATGGAGCTCATAAGTCTTATTGGTAGCCTTAAGACTCATGAGATGGAGAAAAAGGCTAGAGAAGAAGCAGCGCCTCAAAAGAAAAAGTTTATTGCTTTCAAGTCTACCTCCACCATCTACGATGATGAAGAAGATGAAGAAGATGATGAAGAGTTATCTCTTCTTGTGAGAAATGTAAAAAGAATGTACCATAAGAATAAGCTCAACCATAGAAGGCGATGGGAAGGGAAGGAGGAGAAGAAGATCACATGCTACAACTGTCGGAAACCTGGACACATCATGACCGATTGTCCAGATTTCAAGAAAAAGATATCTTCCTCCATGAAGCAAAAGAAGCCGTTTGTAAAGAAGGCGTTCAAAGCCACTTGGAATTCAGAAAGTGAATCCGAAGATTAAGTTGACACGGCTAACATGTGTTTCATGGCAAATACACCTAAGGTAACTCTCGAACCATCTTATGATGATATTGAGATAAGCAAAGAAGTGTTATTATAAGCTTTCATTAAACTTTCAGAAAGTTTTGATTCTAAGAAGGAAGATTGTTTAAGATTGAAAAAGAAAAATGAAATGCTTAAAAATCAAATTGCTATTTCTTCAAAAGAAAAGGATGAATTATCTTTCACTATTATTTCAACACAAAGAGATTTTGATGCCCATAAAGTTGCATGCAAAGCTAAATATCCTAAAATTGATGAAAATGAGTTTTCTATGTTAAAAACTAGAATAAATGATTTGAAAAATGTTTTAAAAGAATGTGCATTTAATAATACTAAATTAGAAGAAATGTTTTCAAAGAAACACATGCACACTTCACATGATAAACCATCTCATGCTAAAACTCCACATGTTCATCATGCCAACACATCACATGTCAATCATGCTAAAACACCCCATGCTCACAAATCACATGTTCATAAACCACATGCTCATTATGCTTTTAAATATGAAAGAATTTATAAATATACTTATTGTGGCTGGAATGGTCATTTAGCCAAATTTTGTTATGATCATATAAATAGTATGAATAATCATGTTTGGGTTCGAAACACTAACGTATTAGGACCTAAGAAAATATGGGTACCAAAATCCACTCCTAGTCTATTTGATGTAGGTGTGGGCTCTCACATGACGTGAGAGTTGTTGGTGCCTTGAGGTGAATGCGCTCCGAGCTAAACGGTGACACTTTTGGATGCGTCACTATCAAGAGGAGTTTGGTGGAAGGACCACCATGGTTTGAAAATATAGAGATGTGCCCTCTTGATTTTGGTAACGATCTATAACTCCTCATTTAGTTTACATGCTTTCACATTAGTAATTTTTAGCATGTCATGTTTTAATGATTATTATGTTAAATGTCATGATAATTAGACTTGTGACATACACGTATAGTGATTGAGATACGCCCATGTTCATATGGATCCATATTTTGTGTTAAACTTTACTTTAACTATTGTGTATATCCTTACTCTAAGACTTGTACATTTAGCCTAATGATCATATTGATTTATAGTTTGTTTTATGATTCATGTTTTAATTACATGTTTAAATGTAACCTTCATTAAAACTTCTGTAAATACTTGTACAACTAATGAACCACAATTGATTCTTATATGTTTGTGCTTAAATGCTCATTTGTACCCATTAGATGAACTAATATAGCCTAGTTTTGATGATTCTCTCATTTACACTTGTATTTTCTATTTTTGCACATGGTTTCATGATAATGTGTTAGCTTCATGTATATGTTACTTTAGTCTAAACTAATAAATATACGTGTACATCCTTAAGCCACTTCCCTTCATGCAATATACTGTTGTGGACTCGTTTATGCTTGGATAAGTATGTATACTCTAGTTTATACAAAACATACATATGTCTTGAGGTTTGTTTTGTTTTGATGAAAATTAAACTTTTATGTTTTTCATGTTTGTAAAAGAATTTGATTTGAGTTTAAATGCCTTATTTTCATGATTTTGTTGATTACATGATTCTTACACTCTATATTTGGTGTTTACTCATGACTTTATTTTCATGAGCATATATGTGCTTTATAGACTTTGAGTGTCAATTATTATGTGATTTTCATGTTTTCATGGGATGTATGATTTGGTTTCATATTTTGAAGGATTTCTTACTAGTTTTTAAAAATATAATTAAAACTAGTTTCTATTCTTCAAATGGTAGAATTTTCAAACTATGCCTATTTACTTTCAAATCATGATTTTTGAAAACCCCTACCTTCTACGGGCGGTTGGATGGGCGACCATGCCTTGTATACCCTTCTTGAATATCTTTTAAACTTGTGCATGATAAGGGTGGTAGGTTTGAGTTATATACTTGATCCTCATTATATTTCTATTGGTATCAAAATTGATATTTCATATATCTGTATACTCATATGTATTTTCTATATATGCCTCATATTTCAATTGATATATCCATACATACATATATATGATTAGATTGTGCTTATTTCACATGTCTTTACAATTTTTTTTGAAAAAGCACAAATTATGTTTGTTAAGCTTGATTTAGGTCATCATGTCAATTATTTTTAATTAGTATCTATTATAAGTTTATGCATTGTTTCTTTTAGTATTTCAGAAAGGGGGAGAAAATTCTTATTTTTAAATTGGTGTTATGTAAAATTGGTATTGGTTGTATTTTCAATTTGTATCAGTTTTCATTTCAAATTGGTATCTTACTCCCATCATTTATGCTGTAAAATATTTTGGTTTGATATATGCTAATATTTCCAATATTAGTATCAATGATCTTAAATTGGTATTATTCTCTATTTGATATCCTTATTACAAAATGATTTTAGTGTTTATCCAAAAAATTGGTTTTGACATTCAATTGGTATCAATATTTTTTTAATCGGTATTAATATTTTTATGAAATTTTTTTAATTGGTATAAATATTTTTCAATTGGTATCAATATGTTTATTAAAATTTTTAAATTGGTATAAAAAAAACTTAAGTTTTGATCTTTAAGATTTGATGATATGACAATTGATTGTTTTTTCTTAGCCCCTTTGTTGATGAATTGACAAAAAGGGAAAGAGATATTTGAGTGTATGTATGCATATATGCATGTTTATATCTTGTGTATGCATCTATTATTTATTGGTTGTTTCCTAATCCTTTTTGATATATGACAAAAAGGGGGAGAAGTATTGGTGGTTTCATGTTTTGTACATATTTATCTCATATATGTAGGTTTCATGTTTTGTACATGTTCATATATGTATATGTTTTCATGTTTTATACTTGATAAAATAGAGCATCATTTGAGGGAGAGCTTTTACCTCCCTCCTATATTTTGTTTTACAGCTTATATGTTTTGTCACCATCAAAAAGGGGGAGATTGTTGGCCCATAGGTTACAATCCCCGGGTTATGTGTTTTAATGATAACAAACCATATAAAAGCTATTTGGTACTAATAGAAGTTAAACAATGAATTTCAGGTTGATACAGGTATTGATGGCTCAAGAGTTCTCAAGCATGGGATATTAGGGTCTAGCTCAAACGTTGCTCAACATCAACTATCAGAGACTCCTACTTGTAGACTCATATAGTTTGTTTTGTTAAAGAATAGTATATATGTTTGAAGCTCAAATACACACACACAAATTCAATACGTTTGGCTTTTGGTTTAACCGGTTTTGGATTTCAAGTACATATATCGGGTTTTAGATTTGAACCAGTTTTAATTCTGTTGATCTGCTTAACACCCTTTTATATTTGTTATCATAACTTTTTATTCTTATATTCAAACAACATGATTTAACTTGTATTTCAAAGATAACTTATCATAACTTTTGATTTCAAGTACATAACTTTCAGATCTAAATTTCTTATTCAATAATCATTTTTAGATTCAAATGCTAAAGATATCAAATATTTGGTTGAACTCTATTCTTGTTCTGAAAATAGCTTACAGTTTCTTATTTGACACATGTCAGTGTTTTATTGATAACTTTCTAATACAAAATGATATTGAGTGATTCTAGTTGCATTAAAAAGAAGACTTAAAGATTTACAAATTATTACTATATATCTAATTCTGAATTCAGACGTTTGCGGCCTGAAAAATGTGCTCAAAGTTGACCAATCTGCCAGATTGACAGTAATGGCTAATTTTCTGGAGGCTGATTTTTAACATGTTTAAAAAAATGTTGTTAGCTGTATTAGAGGGTCAATTTCTTCCTCTTTTATGCAGGTAAAAGTTTTCTATGTTTACTCTTCCTAAATCCTATATAAAGGGGTCATTGGGATAGAGGTTTTCACAACAACAAATTCAAAGATCAAAAGTTTTGAGTTTTCTTGAGAAAGAGTTTTTGTTTAAGTTTTGGGCTATTATTTTCAAAAGTTTTCTGAAAGTTTCTAGTTCTTAAAATCTCTCTTCTGTTTTTATATCACTTACAAAACCTTGAGCTTAAATCCTATATATTATTCTCTAGGGTTTTGTAAAGAAAAGTTTTTCAAAAGAGAGTTTGTGGTCTTTTGATCACCAAGTGATTATTGTATTTGTGGCTCCACTACCCTGGACTAGAGGAGTGTGATTGAGGAGTTTGGTACTCCCTAGTGGTTGTAATCCTTTGTGAAAATTCTAGTGGATCAGAAATCTTTCTGGGTGAAGCGGGGACGTAGAGCTGGGTGCTCGAACCTCGAAACAAATCTCTGTGTTTGCGATTGGTTTACTTGTGTTGTTTACTTTCTATTCATTCATTCTTATATTGTCGATCTATACTCTCACAACTAGATTGCACTGTGCACCTCAAACTCTTATTTAGAGGAATCACGAGGAAGGAGTTCAGAGTCCTTCACAGGATATTCGGCTTCTAATCTTGCTTTGAGTGATCATTGCATCATCTCATTTTTAAATTTGTGCATTGATTAGCATATTCACCTATTCACCCCCCTCTAAGTGATTTCACAATATTCACTTCACGATTTTGATTCATGTACTCCTTTTCCTGTTCCACCAACCGAAGAAAAATCTGATTTGAAAAAGAGTATAGAAGCCATGTTTGAGTCTCAATAACAAATTCAAAACTTATTCGATTCACGATCCTTCCCACATCAGACTCCATATATTCCTTTTCTAGAACCACCAATTGAAGAAAAATCTGAGTTAGAAAAGAGTTAGTAAGTCTTTTGTGAAGCAACGTAACAATTTCAAAACATGTTGGACTCATCTTTTCAATCAAAATTTCAAGAGTCCTACTCATTTTTTCCAGTCTTATCGATTCAAAATGAACAACCATCCGTACTGAAATTGAGTATGGAACCCTTGCGTGAGTTCGAGCAATAATCACAAAATCTGATGGAGTCACGATTTCATCACAATTTTCGAAATCAACTTCCATACTCACCTTTTCAAGAAGAACCAATTGTAAAGAGTATAGAAGACATGTTCAGACCCAAAATTTTGTTACCCGACCATCAGTAGGTTAGACTCAATAATGAGCGAATTGATTAATGAGAATGAGGAAAATCTTTATTGTCAACTTTTGATCAATCTTTATATCCCTAACTCTATTGATTGGACCCAAGAATCATGTTATTTTGGAAACCAAAGTTCAATTTCAGCACACCCATTTGAACTTGACCAAACTCTAAGTTTTGAAAGTCACATTGATATTTTGGCAAGTATCCTTTCCCTGAAATTGAAATTTAACATGAATGAGATCCTAAACCTCAAGTTGGTAATTTCATTCACTTTTTGATTCAATAATGACTCGGTATCTTTACCAGATTTTTTTCATTTTCTTGAGTCGACATTGAATCCTGTACCAGTACACTGTGAAATTGAATCACTAAATTTTATGATTATATTCCGTTAATGGGGAAAGTGTGTGAACATCAATTCTTTAGTTTGGACCCCATTTTTGAACCAATTTCGACTCTCACTTTTGAATCTCGACTTGATCTGATCAAATTCTCCAGTCGATATCGGTTTTTGTTCCTATTTCATTTGTGCCCAAATCAATCATCTCCTAAAAATCACACTTGATTGTTGGACAAAGATGTTGAACAAAATGACTCAAGAATTATTTTTGAAAATTAGAAATTGAATAGGGATAATTTTTTAAATAATATCATATACTTCTACATTCTTTTATCAGGTCATAGTAGAGAGGTCACTGGTGGGTTCCATCAAGATCAACAATCTCTGAATTGGGCCGCATTTCATGGACCAATCAGACCACCACCGGAATCACCACCTGGAGGTAATTTTTCCTTCCCTATTTGTTTCATGCATATACATATTCATGATGTATTGAGGACAATGCATGAGATAAGTGTAGGGGAGAATTTACTAACATAGTTTGTTTTATATTTTCTTTCTTTTACACTTCTTTTTAGGAAATGTTTAGATTTTTCTTTTGCATAAAAACTTTTTTCTTTTTTTTTTCAACACTTTTGAAATAGTTTTGATTTATATTTAGGAAAATTAAGAGGATCTTAGGAATTAAGAAGACCTAGAATTATGATTCTTAAACTGAGTCAAAATAGTAGATATTGTTTAAATTTTAGGATAAAAAAGTAAGATTGGAAAGATAATTTGATCTTAAATTTTATGCCTTAGATATATGCACTTCACAGTTACACAATTTCTTGGGATTGAAGCAAAGACAGAAAATGCCATAAAAAATAAAAAAATAAAAACCGTAAAAACCATTTATTGAAGCTAGGTAATTATGCCTCTGGAAGCATAATTATTCATACCTAAAAATAGTGGACAAAAATAAAATAATCTCCCTTAATTTTGTGGCCTTGTTTACTTGAGTCCTTAAGCCCAAGGGATGTTTTCTCATCTGGTGCCCTAAAATCATCTAGTTTGTGAGTCATCAGCTAAAGTATCACGACCCGGGTAAATTAGAAAGCCTAAAAAAACTAAAAAAATAAAAAAATATTTTTTATACCAATAAATGGTATGAAAGTTAGAGTTGATATCCCATGAATTTTTATTGTTCACAAAGTGCATATTTTCTAAGAGTTTTATGAAAGATTAAAGAATCAATTCAATTTTAAATTCTTACATTTAATTTATAACAAAATTTTGCATTTAGACTTAGTTTAAGGAAGAATAATTTATGGTTAACCTATGATCTTGGATCGCTTAAATTTTAACAGAAATATGATTAATCTACAATTCTGCATTATTACATCACATTTTCCTACCTATTTATGAATAAAATATCATTTCTAACTGTGTTTTGGTCTACTTTGTAGATAATCAAGAGTCTAGGGAAAATGAGTAATAAGAGCTTAATTAAACTCATTTTTGGGTAATTAAATCTGGATTTCTTGGAGGCCAAGCTAGAGTGTTTCTAGAAGATACATTGAATTTAGAAGTTGGCGGGTGTCTGACGAAAATCTAGACCCAAATAACTGAATCTGAGCATATCTGGAAGGACCCCGTAGCGAGGCGAAATCACTTGCCCAAACCAGGGACCTAAGTCCCTGGTTTTGCCGCGAAAATGTAGCAATTGCCAATGTTGGCAAGCCACGCGTCGATTTTCGACGTGTGGCCTTATCTCGTCTTCTAGAAGCTCCTTTGGCCCATAAAAAGCCCTGTTGAGACCCGAAACGAAAGCAGATTGGGAAATAGGCTAGGTTTTATCTTTTAGTGTAGTGTAGTGTAGGTGTTCTTCTTTTCTTTCTTTTCTTTTCTTTTGTATATTTTCATTTCATTTTTAGATCATGTATTAGGGCTAAGAGATTCAGAGAGAGAAAGAGAGAGATTGATGTAATAGATAGTGATAATCTATGTAAAGGTGTCTCCTTTCGTCTCCATTATAATCTTCTCCAACTTCTACATGATGCTTTGCTAATTTTCCTTCCATGACAATCTAACTACTAACCAGTAACCATCTAACCACTTACTTGATAATCCACATGAATCTAATAGCCTCTACAAGGCCTTACTCTTGCAAGAGCGATTGATGGCTCATGATGATGGATTCTAACATTCTAACATTTCTAACATCTAACCCACTAACTTGCTAACTTGTAATGTCTTCTTTATTTCATGCTCACCTCTAACTGGTTTTGATGATTTACAAGTAGCTTCAATTTGTTGTTGTTGGCCCAAAAGGTTACACTCTCTATTTGTTTAAGTTTTGATGATAACAAAACACATAGAAGCTATTTGGTACTAATAAGTTGTTTAGAATGAGTTTCAGGTTTGTACCAGTCTTGATGGCCTTTCTAAGCTATTGCAAAGAATTATGATGCTAAAAGGCAAATGGCGTAAGAAGTCGTTTTCGTAGAAGAGAAGGCTCTAGCTTGGTGTAACGCGACTCAGAGACTTCCTTTCTCAGTTTTTATATTTTTTAGTTTGTTAAAGATTAGTGTATAGTGTTGAAGCTCAATATTCCCCACACACAAGATTTGGCACATGATTTTTCTAAAAGATGTTTCTCCTATATACAAAATATTTTTAAACATATTCTTATTTCTTACAAACTCTATTTTATATAGTATATCAATTCTTGATCAAAATATATTTGAAAAATATCAAGATCTTCAAAACCATTTTCAAAAGATGTGTTTTTGGCCTGTTGCGGTCGACCGGCGTTGACCGGCACTGTTTTAGGTCAGAACGGTCGACCGGGCGGTCGACCGCACTTCTGACCGTTTGGGTGCGTGCATGTGTGCACGTTTCCCGGTCGACTGGGCGGTCGACCGGACCCCATGTCGGTCGACCGACCTTCGGCCGACTGAAAGCACCCATGTCTCTGTTTGTTTCGGTCGACCGGGCGGTCGACCGTGGGCTGGCAACGGTTATAAATTTTGAAAATCGGTCGACCGGCCGGTCGACCGTGGGCTTGATTTCAGCCCTAATGGCTAGTTTATTAAACACGTTTAAAACGTGGTTTTCTTCTCTAAACGAATTTGAGGGCTGGATTTGGGTCTAATATTTCCAAATTATTCATTATATCAGTTTACTCTTTAATCCCTACCTTTATCCTATAAATAGGGATGATTAGGGTTGAGGTGATTACAACAATCCTTTGCAAAAGAGATCAAGTTTAAGTCTTTCTAAAGAAGTTTTTGCTCTCAGTTTTTGTGCTCAAAATTCTCTCTTTTTACTGAAGTTTTTGATTCAAAACTCTCTTCAACTTTATTTTCTTTTTCACTTACAAAACTTGAGCTTCAATCCTACACATTATTCTCTAGGGTTTTTGTAAGGGAAAAGGTTTTTTCAAGAGAGAGTTTGTGGTCTTTTGATCACCAAGATATCATTGTATTTGTGGCTCCACTACCTCTGGACTAGAGGAGTGTGATTGAGGAGTTGGGTACTCCCTTGTGGTTGTAATCCTTTGTGGAAGTTATAGTGGTTGGAAATCCTTCTGAGTGAAGGCGGGGACGTAGAGCTGGGTGCTCAAACCTCGAAATAAATCTCTGTGTTTGCGTTTGGTTTATTTGTGTTATTTACTTGCTTTATATTCATTGCTATATTGTCGATCAATACTCATACAACAAGATTGCATTGTGCACCTCAAATGCTTATCTAGAGGAATCACGAGGAAGGAGTTCAGAGCCCTTCACGGGGTATTCAGCTTCTAATCTTGTTTCGGGTGATCGTTACATTATAACATTTTTAATTTGTGCATTGATTAGCATTATCACCTATTCACCCGCTCTAGGTGATTTCAATTGTTATCAGAGGTAGGACTCTAGTTTTTGGCTTCACATCCTTAGAGAGATCCTAAAAATTTGCTAATCACTATTTGCATATTCTCATTTATTCACTAGTAAAGATGGCCGATAATATTAAGTCCCCTCCCAAATTTGATGGACTCAACTTTCCCATATGGAAAGTTAGGATGACTATTTTTCTACAATCTCTAGGTAGTCTAGTTGCTAAGTCTTTGACCAAGCCTTATAGTAGACCCGAAAGTGAGGAGGACACTTGGTCCGAATTTACTTTCAAGGAATTTGATGCTAATTTAAAGGCTCAAAATGCCCTACTCTTAGCTTTGAATGAGGATGATCGAACACGGGTTATCCATTGCAAATCTGCCTATGAGATTTGGCAACACTTATTGGTCACTCATGAGGGGACATCACAAGTCAAGAGAGCTAAAATAGATCTCTTGCGTTCCCAATATGAAAGTTTTAAAATGCTAGAAGATGAATCTATTGATGATATGATTACAAAGTTTACTAAGATTACAAATGCTCTTTCTTCTCTAGGTGATGATATAAGCAACTACCAAAAGGTGCGTAAACTGATTCGTGCTCTTCCCTCGTCATGGGAGATCAAAGCTACCACCTTGAAGGAGTTGAATGACAAAGACGAGATGGAGCTCATAAGTCTTATCGGAAATCTAAAGACTCGTGAGATGGAGAAGAAGGCTAGAGAAGAAGCGGTACCTCAAAAGAAAAGTCCATAACTTTCAAGTCTTCCTCTACCAACTACGATGATGAAGAAGATGAAGAAGATGATGAAGAGCTATCTCTCCTTGTGAGAAATGTAAAGAGAATGTACCGCAAAAATAAGCTCAACTATAGAAAGCGATGGGAAGGGAAGGAGGAGAAAAGGATCATTTGCTACAATTGTTGGAAACCCGGACACATCATGGCCGATTGTCCAGATTTCAAGAAAAAGATGACCTCCTCCTTGAAGCAAGAGGCCGGTTGAAAAGAAGGTATACAAAGCCACTTGGGATTCGGAGAGTGAATCCGAAGATGAAATCGACACGGCAAATGTGTGTTTCATGGCAAACACACCTAAGGTAACTACCCAACCTCATGATGATGAAAGTGAAATAAGTAGAGAAATGTTAGTACATGCTTTTGTTGAACTTTCAGAAAGTTTTGATGATAAAAAAGGTAGAGTGTTCAAAATTGAAAAAGGAAATTGAGATGCTTAAAAATCAACTTGCAATTTCTTCAAAAAAAAGGATGAACTTTCTTCTAATCTTATTTCAACAAAAAGAGATTTTGATGCTTATAGAGTTGCATGTAAAGCTAAATTTTCAAAAATTGATGAAAATGAATTATCCTTGTTAAAACTAAAATCAATAATTTTGGAAATGTTTTAAAGGAATGTGCTTTTAGCACTACTAACTTAGAAGAAATGTTTTCAAAGAAGCATATGCACACTCCACATGCTAAAAATGATAAAACTAATCATGCCAACACTTCACATGCTCATCATGCCAACACATCACATGTCACTCATGTTAAAACTACTCATGCTCACAATTCAAATGTTCATAAGCCACATGCTCATTATGCTTTTAAATATGGAAGAATTTATAGATGCACTTATTGTGATCGGAATAGGCATTTAGCTAAATTTTGCTATGATCATATAAATAGTACAAATAATCTTGTGTGGGCTCGAAACACTAACTCTTTAGGACCCAAGAAAATGTGGGTACCAAAATCAAGTGTTAAATTATTTGATGTAGGTACACACCAAGGCTCCAAGACGTAAGGAGCGGTGGTACCTTGATAGTGGTTGTTCAAGGCATATGACATGGGACATCAACAACTTCACAACCCTATCAAGGTACGTTGAAGGTGACACCGTCACCTTTGGAGATGACTCCAAGGGCATCATCATCGGTATAGGTAACATTAAAATTGGTGCATCTCCTTTAATAGAAAATATTGTTCTTGTTGATGGGCTTAAACATAACTTGCTTAGTATAAGTCAACTATGTGATCGTGGTCTCAAAGTTGTGTTTGATGAATCTTCTTGCAAAATTTTTGATTGTAAAACCAATGATTGTATTCTCACTGGATTTCGTGAAAATAATGTCTATATTATTGACATGCTTAATTTGGATTGTTATACTAAATGCTTGAATGCTTTTGATGAGATTTCATGGTTATGGCATAGAAGATTAGGACATGCAGCTTTTGATCATCTTCCTAGAATTAATTCTAAGGAATTGGTGAAGGGTATTCCTTATTTGAAGTTTGAAAAGACCGCATTTGTGGTGCGTGCCAACTTGGGAAACAAACCAAGTCTTCTTTCAAACCAATCAAGGATATCATGTCAACTAGGCCATTAGAATTGATTCACATGGATTTTTTTGGACCAACTAAAACTAAAAGCTTAAATGGAAGTAGTTATGTTTTTGTTTTAGTTGATGATTTTTCTCGTTTCACTTGGGTTTTCTTTTTGGAGCATAAAGATCAAACTTTTTCGCATTTTAAGATTTTTCAAAAGAGGGTTGAAAAAGAAAAAGGATTTTCGATTTTACGGATAAGAAGTGATAAAGGTGGTGAGTTTGTTGACCAACTCTTCATGACTTATTGTGATGAAAAGGGAATTAAGCATGAAATGTCATGTCCTAGAACTCCACAACAAAATGGAGTAGTTGAAAGGAAGAATAGAACTCTTCAAGAAATGGCTAGGACTATGATAAGTGAATACGGGCTCCCTCAATACTTATGTGCCGTGGCCGTAAACACCACATGCTACATATCAAACCGTATTTATTTGTGCAAAAATACTTTGAAAACCTCTTTTGAAATTTATCATTTAAGAAAACCAAATGTTTCATACTTTAAAGTTTTTGGATGCAAGTGTTTTGTTTTGAATACTAAAGATAATTTGGGTAAATTTGATGCTAAGGCTTATGAAGCAATCTTTGTTGGATATTCTAGTACTAGCAAAGCATATAGAATATTCAATAAATCATCTCATACTATTGAAGAATCTATGCATGTTAAATTTGAAGAATCTAATGTTATTGTTGAGAACGTTGTAGGGATTGACTCATTAGGTGAGGACATGGAGAAAATATCCTTGAAGGACTCACCCATCCAAGAAGACAAGCAAGAACCCATTGGTGAAGTTCAAAAGGATGAAGTGGAACAATCACAACCACTTCCTAAAGATTGGAGATACGCTTTAAATCACTCCAAGGATCTTATCATAGGTGATGCATCAAAAGGGGTAACTACTCGCTCCAAACTCCATGAATTGTGTGGAAATTTTGCATTCATATCTCATTTTGAACCCAAAATATCCTCGAAGCCGAGGGTGACTCATATTGGTTGCTAGCTATGCAAGAAGAGCTCAATCAATTTGAGCGCAACCAAGTTTGGCACCTTGTTCCGAGACCCCATGATAGACCAATAATTGGTACTAAGTGGATTTTTAGGAACAAGTTGGATGAGTCAGAAAATGTTATTAGGAATAAGGCTAGGTTAGTGGCCCAAGGTTACACACAAGTTGAAGGAATCGACTTTGAGGAGACCTTTGCACCCGTAGCACGGCTTGAAGCCATACGGATCACACTAGCTTATGCATCTTTTAAAAATTTTAAACTTTTTCAAATGGATGTAAAAAGTGCATTTTTAAATGGTTTTATTGGTGAGAAAGTTTATGTTGAACAACCTCCTGGTTTTATAGATCATGTTCATCCAAATTTTATTTTCAAACTTGATAAAGCATTGTATGGTTTAAATAAGCTCCAAGAGCTTGGTATGAAAGGCTTTCTAGTTTTCTTCTTTCAAATGATTTTGTTAAAGGCAAAGTAGACACCACTCTATTTACTAAACATGTTGATAGTGACATTCTTATAGTTCAAATATATGTTGATGATATAATCTTTGGTTCTACTAATGAGTTACTTTGCAAGGAGTTTGAACAATGCATGCAACGTGAATTTGAGATGTCATTAATGGGTGAATTGAACTATTTTCTTGGACTCCAAATCAAGCAAATGTGTGATGGGATATTCATATGTCAAGCCAAGTACTCCAAGGAACTCATCAAGAAATTTGGACTTGAAGACTCAAAATTTGCAACACTCCCATGGCTACCACCACCAAGCTTGATAAGGATGACCAAGGTAAGTGTGTTGATATTAAATTATATAGAAGCATGATTGGTAGTTTGTTGTATTTAACGGCTAGTAGGCCGGATATTATGTTTAGTGTGTGTCTTTGTGCTAGATTCCAATCGTGTCCCAAACAATCTCATTTAATTGCGGTAAAACGCATTATTCGTTATATTAAGGGCACAATTGGAATGGGTCTTTGGTATCCGAATACCGGAGAATTCTCAATGACGAGTTTTTCGGATGCTGACTATGCGGGTTATAGAGTGGATAGGAAGAGTACTAGTGGAACATGTCAATTTCTTGGTAATTGTCTAGTTTCATGGTCTTCCAAGAAACAAAATTCGGTAGCCTTCTCAACCGCCGAGGCGGAGTATGTTGCGGCGGGGGCTTGTTGTGCACAAGCCCTTTGGATGAAACATACTCTCCTTGATTATGATTTGCATTATGACCATATAAAAATATTTTGTGATAATACTAGTACTATTCATATGACTAAGAATGCAAATCAACATAGTAAGACCAAGTACATTGAGATTCGATATCACTTCCTTAGAGATCATTTTGAGAAAGGTGTTATTGATATTGATTATGTTTCTTCCGTTTTCAACTTGCCGATATTTTCACTAAACCACTTGACTATAATAGATTTGCTTTTATATGTGGTGAACTTAATGTTTGTGTTGTTGAATAAGGAAGTTTTCTTACTAATATATCCCCTTTTGATGTATGACAAAAAGGGGGAGAAATATGTGTTATGATTTGGTGTTTTATATGTGTTTTATATTTGTTTCATTTATGGTGTTTTTTGATGCTTAAATCAAACTTCAATAATTCTCTTATAATAAATTGTTTTATACTTGTTTAATATAGCATTATTTGAGGGGGAGTTTTTACCTCCCTCTTTAAATCTTGTGTATAGCCTATATGTTTTGTCATCATCAAAAGGGGGAGATTGTTGGCCCAAAAGGTTACACTCTCTATTTGTTTAAGTTTTGATGATAACAAAACACATAGAAACTATTTGGTACTAATAAGTTGTTTAGAATGAGTTTCAGGTTTATACCAGTCTTGATGGCCTTTCTAAGCTATTGCAAAGAATTATGATGCTAAAAGGCAAATGGCGCAAGAAGTCGTTTTCGTCGAAGAGAAGGCTCTAGCTTGGTGTAACGCGGCTCAGAGACTTCCTTTCTCAGTTTTTATATTTTTTAGTTTGTTAAAGATTAGTGTATAGTGTTGAAGCTCAATATTCCACACACACAAGATTTGGCACATGATTTTTCTAAAAGATGTTTCTCCTACATACAAAATATTTTTAAACATATTCTTATTTCTTACAAACTCTATTTTATATAGTATATCATGTCTTGATAAAAATATATTTGAAAAATATCAAGATCTTCAAAATCATTTTCAAAAGATGTGTTTTTGGCCTGCTGCGGTCGACCGGGCGGTCGACCGGCACTGTTTCAGGTCAGAACGGTCGACCGGGCGGTCGACCGCACTTCTGACCGTTTGGGTGCGTGCATGTGTGCACGTTTCCCGGTCGACCGGGCGGTCGACCGGACCCCATGTCGGTCGACCGACCTTCGGCCGACTGAAAGCACCCATGTCTCTGTTTGTTTCGGTCGACCGGGCGGTCGACCGTGGGCTGGCAACGGTTATAAATTTTGAAAACCGGTCGACCGTGAGCTTGATTTTAGCCCTAATGGCTAGTTTATTAAACACGTTTTAAAACGTGATTTTCTTCTCTAAACGAATTTGAGTGCTGGATTTGGGTCTAATCTTTCCTAATTATTCATTATATCAGTTTACTCTTTAATCCCTACCTTTATCCTATAAATAGGGATGATTAGGGTTGAGGTGATTACAACAATCCTTTGCAAAAGAGATCAAGTTTAAGTCTTTCAAAAGAAGTTTTTGCTCTCAGTTTTTGTACTCAAAATTCTCTCTTTTTACTGAAGTTTTTGATTCAAAACTCTCTTCAACTTTATTTTCTTTTTCACTTACAAAACTTAAGCTTCAATCCTACACATTATTCTCCAGGGTTTTTGTAAGGGAAAAGGTTTTTTCAAGAGAGAGTTTGTGGTCTTTTGATCACCAAGATATCATTGTATTTGTGGCTCCATTATCTCTGGACTAGAGGAGTGTGATTGAGGAGTTGGGTACTCTCTTGTGGTTGTAATCCTTTGTGGAAGTTATAGTGGTTGGAAATCCTTCTGGGTGAAGGCGGGGACGTAGAGCTGGGTGCTCGAACCTCGAAACAAATCTCTGTGTTTTTTTTTGGTTTATTTGTGTTATTTACTTGCTTTATATTCATTGCTATATTGTCGATCAATACTCATACAACAAGATTGCATTGTGCACCTCAAACTCTTATCTAGAGGAATCACGAGGAAGGAGTTCAGAGCCCTTCACGGGGTATTCGGCTTCTAATCTTGTTTCGGGTGATCGTTGCATCATAACAATTTTAATTTGTTCATTGATTAGCATTATCAGCTATTCACCCCCCCTCTAGGTGATTTCAGTTGTGTGGTATGGATGTGTTGTTTGAATATAGAAGAACAATCTTATGAGTCATGCTTTGTATCGTCTCTTGAAGCCAAGGACTAGTGATGGCCAAGGATCCATGTGAGGCAACTATCACTAAGAGGTTAGCATGGTTAGTGGAGCAATTAGTAGTTAGTAGCCATGAGTTTTCTTTTATCTTATTTTAAAAATGAATCCCAAAACTCCTTTATGATTTTCATCACTGTTTTCACCAACTTCTTAGTTCATCTTTGTTTCATCTTCTTTTTGTTTTCAAAACCACTTCTCTTTTATTTTCACATCGCCATTTCATCGCCTTCTTCACCTATCACTTTCAGATTTCTTTTCTTTATCTTTTCTCATTCTTTTAACAAAGAAGAACTTGTTAACAACTGTAACGCCCCGATCCGGCGGGTACGGAGACGTTACTGTGACGTATATACGCAGGTCAGAAATACCCTCACGTATATACGCTAAGCATTAGTACATGCAAGAATCAGAGTACGGAAGCACGTGGTTTATTATACATTCCAACACATGAATACAATTACAAAGTTATCACAGGAAGTGATAAATATTACAAGAATATTACATCACCAACAGGCGCAAATGCGAGAATACAAAGAGATGTACAAGTATGAACAGTACAAATGGAGGCTCAGAGTCACAACAGGAAAACTCTGGAGCCGAACAGGGGGCCTGAAAGGATAAGGCTCTGAACGGTCTGCTGAAGATCCACGCTACCGTTGCGCCACTCTGATCAACAACTGGGAGAATCCACACGCTCCAAGCTCCAAGACCTGGACATGAGGATCCAGAGGAGTCAGAACTCCCCGGCGAGTGGTGATGTGAATGCCAGGTGGCGAGCATAGATAAGCACACATGTATCGATAAATCCGAATTATAAACATGCATTGAAAACCGTGTCGTGAGTACCAGCATGCAGGAACAAGTAGAGAGACAGTAATTGATATCAAGCAGGAACTACTCATGGTATGATAAGATAAAGGAAGGTAACAAGACGAGAAGTAAAGTAGATAGGGCAACACTAGTTATCTCCTAAGCTAACATAAAACTGATAAAATCGAATAAAAACCGATTACGAGCAATTCCGATTGTACAAGTTTAGGTCACGACTCCATGAGATTAGTACCTCGAAGGAATAATCCAAACAAGGAAACCCTCATCTATATACCTTTATCCCATGTTACCGTAATCCAAGCGCATACAACCCGAGTTACAAAACAGCACAACAAATTGCATATTAACATCTTATTATAATTGGGGCCGTCTAAGTTGTAGGCTTCAGTATGCGTCCCATTCCACATACTTTCACTTACAACTTATAGAGCAAGTTATTTGGAAACTGATAAAGTTCGATGAATCATGTTTCGGATGGGCCCCGTACATGCCCGGGACAACGGTCCAGGAGTATCCGGTGCTGAGCCGGAACGTACCGCTAGGTACCGGGACTTATTTACACCCGAACAGGAATAGAGTATCGCAGATCCCATAGAAATAGGCCTAGGGCGTGTGCATACCCGGCAGGAATAAACAGGAGTAGGGGTGCCAGTACACCCCACGGAATCCCTGGTGGCCGCCAGGTGATCCCTCAAGTATGTGGCCACGCGTGACTCGATAAGACCACCATAAACATGATTAATCAGGGCCCATCAGTTTCCCTCAAACCGGGTACAAGTTGTCTTATTATAATATAGTATGTAGTTAGCAATTCATAGGAATAAAAGGATCAGGACATGATCAGGAATTCAGGAGTACATGAGTACATGTATAACAGGAGTATAGGTCACTGTATAAAAATACAGGATAACAGGTCAGGATTCCCGTAAATGTGATAGCCATAGGTCAAGTATCAATGTGTCAAGAAGCAGGTGATAAATCATATTATAATGAGGAACAAGCGCTAAGTAGTAAGTCATGTCAGGTGATAACACATCATTTGTCAAGTGATACATAATGCAAATACAAGTCGATCCGATAAAAGGGAAAATCAAATGGAGGCGAGGACACTCGCCTAAATCTTAGAAAAATACTGTGAAATCCCTGATCTCCAGAATCCAGGTAATCAACGCGTCAGTGCGTTAGAGAGAAAGTGATAGAGAGAGGAGGAAATCAAGAGAGAAAGAGAATAAGAGAGAGAAGACAGAAAGAGAGAGCTAGAGAGAGGAGTATATAGAGAGAGAGAGAGAGTGTGTGTGTACAGGGAGAGAGAGTGTGCACAGGGGGACGCGAGATTGAGAGTGAGACGCGGGGGTCGCAGACGCGAGAGTCGCGTCGCGTAGAGATTACAAACGCGGGGTTCGAGAACCATGTTCTAGTAAGGACACGAGGAGAATGCAGACGCAAGTATGAACTCCGCATCGCGTTGATATAAGAACGCGAAGGTCGCGTTAAATAATTACTTGGACGTAGGGGTAAAATCCGCGTCTAGTAATCACACAACAAGAGAAAGGGGAGACAGAGAAATAAAAGGGAGACGCAGGGAAAGGGTGAGAAGGGGACGCAAGGGAGAAGGGGAGAGGGAGACGCAGGTTTTTGGGAGAAAAGGGAGAGATGCAAGGAAGGAAATAAAGGAAAGAAAGAAAGAAAGAAGGAAAGAAAAGAGAAGGAAAGAAAGAAATGAAAGAAGAATGGAAGGGGGATGATCGGCTATATTGCCGGCGGCAGCCGGAGGTGGCCGGAGATGGCCGGAAGTGGCCGGAGATGGGTGGCCAAAGCAATATGTGGAGGGGTGCAAGTGTAGTTAAAATGAAAAATTGGAGTTTTGGAAACGAGGCTTCGGAGAACGAAGCTATACCTCATTAGAAAGAGAATGACGAGGAGAAGAAGATGGTGTGTTTGGTGGTGATCAAGGTGGTGTAGATGATGGTAGAAATGGTGATGAAGCTTTAGAGGTAATGGGTTGTTTTGGTGGAAAAAGAGGAAGAAGAAGGTGGTATGGAGGTGTTGTTGTTGTTGGAAATGGAGGAGGAGATGGAGGGGAGAAAGGTGGAGAAGTTGGTGGAGATGGTGGTGGAGTTGGAGGGTGGATTGGTGGAGATTGGCCGGCCAAAGGAGGGAGCATGGCTGCGTTTTGCTGCCATTGCTCTCTGTTGGCTGCTGTTGGAGAAGAAAGAAGAGAAATAATGAAAGAGAGAGAAGGAGTGGGGGAGTTTATATAAAGGGAAAGTTTAAGATTATTACAAGTTGCCATTGCCATTCCTATTAAATGAAACATGTGTTTCATTCAAAGAAAATGGGCTGCGTCCCCATGAAATGAAATTCGCATCTGGGCAAACAAGCTAGATGCAGAGATAAAAGCTGCGTCCAGGAGGAAAAACGCGAAATCGTGTTTAACAGAAAAGACAAAAGTCATAATGACTTGAAGGACGTAACATTGAATGCAGTATGGAGAGGATCTCTGCATTAAATGTAGAATCTAGGTTTGGTGGAACTCGCGTCTAGCGAGGAGAGAGAAAAATGAAAAAAGAAAAAAGTAAAATATCTGGATAAAATCCGGTATCTGGGAAAACACCGAAACTCCGGAAAAGTCCAAAAAATGAAGTAGTTTGGAAAGCTTCTCAAAAATTCTAAAACATAATAAATATTATTTAAAGATTCTTGGTGAAATCGATTTTCATAAATTCAATCCCATTTTCAAAATAAAAATCCTAAAGTCAACCGTCAATATCGGTCTACACCGGGTTGGCCGGATTTTGATAAATTCTGAAAAATCTCAGAAAAAGTATTTAGATAGAAAATATGATTTTAAGAAATGATGTTAAAGCCATTTTTAGAAATTCTACTCCGTTTGTAAATTAAAAATCCGAGAATCGAGCAGTAGAATTGGTCGACCCCGGTTTTGAAGATTTTCAATTTAATTCAGGAAAATTCCAGGAAATCATAGAAAATCTAAAATATTAGAAAATGATGTTTGAAACTAAAATCGGTCAAATCGGAATAGCGAAAAGACCAAATTGAGCAATACTCTAGGGTTGGGTTCCCGGTTCAGACTAGAGCTGACTCTGAGTTCACGAATCTGAATCCAGGGCAAACGATCATATAAATAACTCATAATACAAAACAAATACAGGAAGCAAATCGAAAGAAATACGATCGAAAAATCTGAATACGCAACTAAGTACGTATTCCGGGAGCGGGGTGTTACATTCCATCCACCTTACAAAAAATTGCGTCCTCGCAATTTTGATAAGAGGTAAAATGAACACAAAAGGGACATGGATGGGAATTATACCAATCAAGATATGTATCACTGCAGGTAGGGCTCTCAAGTTGACTGCACAATAATCAGAATATAGACGCCTTCTGCACTTCCTGTTGTATAAATCTTCGAACGATGCCGAATAATACTGACCTGATAACACTGCTTAGCAATAGATGTCCAGTTGTGCTGCATACTTTGATAGCTCTCCGAGAATAAGCCAGAATACTGAAGATAAAGGAAATCCTGATAATCCTGAGCATAATAAAGAAGACCAATAATTGAGAATTCCAAATACCAGGCATCGATCACTCTGAAAGATATAGCCAAGAATATAGAATATCTGAATCCTGATTACTGACTTCTAAAAGATAACCCGATAGCAGATCCATTCTAAGAATACCCGAACTTCAAAGAGTTGGCCAAAGAGATCACATAATAGCTTCATTCAGAACCAGCCACTACCTCTCTAGTATATCCATATCTGAAGTTGGTATAAAGGCTACGAAAAATCAAAACAGTGGAAAGATGGAAGGGACTAGAAATCAAAGGAAGGATGATCAAGAAAAAGATAACTCTTCACTTGTAGTTGGATTGTATAATCGAGACTCATGCATTCCAGTTGCAAATTTCTTTACCATTAATTTGCCATCTGGACGTACTGAGGATGCGAGAGCCTAGGCTCTGATACCACCCTGTAACGCCCCGATCCGGCGGGTACGAAGACGTTACTGCGACGTATATACGCAGGTCAGAAATACCCTCACGTATATACGCTAAGCATCAGTACATGCAAGAATCAGAGTACGGAAGCACGTGATGCATTATACATTCCAACACATGAATACAATTACAAAGTTATCACATGAAGTGATAAATATTACAAGAATATTACATCACCAACAGGCGCAAATGCGAGAATACAAAGAGATGTACAAGTATGAACAGTACAAATGGAGGCTCAGAGTCACAATAGGAAAACTCTGGAGCCGAACAGGGGGCCTGAAAGGATAAGGCTCTGAACGGTCTGCTGGAGATCCATGCTACCGTTGCGCCACTCTGATCAACAACTGGGAGAATCCACACGCTCCAAGCTCCAAGACCTGGACATGAGGATCCAGAGGAGTCAGAACTCCACGGCGAGTGGTGATGTGAATGCCAGGTGGCGAGCATAGATAAGCACATATGTATCGATAAATCCGAATTATAAACATGCATTGAAAACCGTGTCGTGAGTACCAGCATGCAGGAACAAGTAGAGAGACAGTAATTGATATCAAGCAGGAACTACTCATGGTATGATAAGATAAAGGAAGGTAACAAGATGAGAAGTAAAGTAGATAGGGCAACAGTAGTTATCTCCTAAGCTAACATAAAACCGATAAAACCGAATAAAAATCGATTACGAGCAATTCCGATTGTATAGGTTTAGGTCACGACTCCATGAGATTAGTACCTCGAAGGAATAATCCAAACAAGGAAACCCTCTTCTATATACCTTTATCCTATGTTACCGTAATCCAAGCGCATACAACCCGAGTTACAAAACAGCACAACAAATTGCATATTAACATCTTATTATAATTGGGGCCGTCTAAGTTGTAGGTTTCAGTATGCGTCCCATTCCACATACTTTCACTTACAACTTATAGAGCAAGTTATTTGGAAACTGATAAAGTTCGATGAATCATGTTTCGGATGGGCCCCGTACATGCCGGGGACAACAGTCCAGGAGTATCCGGTGCTGAGTCAGAACGTACCGCTAGGTACCGGGACTTATTTACGCCCGAACAGGAATAGAGTATCACAGATCCCATAGAAATAGGCCTAGGGCGTGTGCATACCCGGCAGGAATAAACAAGAGTAGGGGTGCCAGTACACCCCACGGAATCCTTGGTGGCCGCCAGGTGATCCCTCAAGTATGTGGCCACGCGTGACTCGATAAGACCACCATAAACATGATTAATCAGGGCCCATCAGTTTCCCCCAAACCAGGTACAAGTTGTCTTATTATAATATAGTATGTAGTTAGCAATTCATAGGAAAAAAAGGATCAGGACATGATCAGGAATTCAGGAGTACATGAGTACATGTATAACAGGAGTATAGGTCACTGTATAAAAATACAGGATAACAGGTCAGGATTCCCGTAAATGTGATAGCCATAGGTCAAGTATCAATGTGTCAAGAAGCAGGTGGTAAATCATATTATAATGAGGAACAAGCGCTAAGTAGTAAGTCATGTCAGGTGATAACACATCATTTGTCAAGTGATACATAATGCAAATACAAGTCGATCCGATAAAAGGAGAAAATCAAATGGAGGCGAGGACACTCGCCTAAATCTTAGAAAAACACTATGAAATCCCTGATCTCCGGAATCCAGGTAATCAACGCGTCAGTGCGTTAGAGAGAAAGAAATAGAGAGAGAAGGAAATCAAGAGAGAAAGAGAATAAGAGAGAGGAAAGAGAAAGAGAGAGCTAGAGAGAAGTATATGGAGAGAGAGTGTGTGTGTGTACAGGGAGAGAGAGTGTGCACAGGGGGACGCGAGATTGAGAGTGAGACGCGAGGGTCGCAGACGCGAGAGTCGCGTCGCGTAGAGATCAGAAACGCGGGGTTCGAGAACCGTGTTCTAGCAAGGACACGAGGAGAACGCAGACGCGAGTATGAGCTCCGCGTCGCGTTGATATAAGAACGCGAAGGTCGCGTTAAATAATTACTTGGACACAGCGGTAAAATCTGCGTCTAGTAATCACACAACAAGAGAAAGGGGGAGACAGAGAAATAAAAGGGAGACGCAGGGAAAGGGTGAGAAGGGGACGCAAGGGAGAAGGGGAGAGGGAGACGCAGGTTTTTAGGAGAAAAGGGGAGACGCAAGGAAGGAAATAAAGGAAAGAAAGAAAGAAAGAAGGAAAGAAAAGAGAAGGAAAGAAAGAAAAGAAAGAAGAATGGAAGGGGGATGGTCGGCTATATTGCCGGTGGCGGCCGGAGTTGGCCGGAGATGGCCGGAAGTGGCCGAAGATGGGTGGCCAAAGCAATATGTGGAGGGGTGCAAGTGTAGATAAATGGAAAAATTGGAGTTTTGGAAACGAGGCTTCGGAGAACGAAGCTATACCTCATTAGAAAGAGAATGACGAGGAGAAGAAGATGGTGTGTTTGGTGGTGATCAAGGTGGTGTAGATGATGGTAGAAATGGAGATGAAGCTTTGGAGGTAATGGGTTGTTTTGGTGGAAAAAGAGGAAGAAGAAGGTGGTATGGAGGTGGTGTTGTTGTTGGAAATGGAGGAGGAGATGGAGGGGAGAAAGGTGCAGAAGTTGGTGGAGATGGTGGTGGAGTTGGAGGGTGGATTGGTGGAGATTGGCCGGCCAAAGGAGGGAGCATGGCTGCGTTTTGCTGCCATTGCTCTCTGTTGGCTGCTGTTGGAGAAGAAAGAAGAGAAATAATGAAAGAGAGAAGGAGTGGGGGAGTTTATATAAAGGGAAACTTTAAGATTATTACAAGTTGCCATTGCCATTCCTATTAAATGAAACATGCGTTTCATTCAAAGAAAATGGGCTGCGTCCCCATGAAATGAAATCCGCGTCTGGGCAAATAAGCTAGACGCGGAGATAAAAGCCGCGTCCAGGAGGAAAAACACGAGATCGTGTTTAACAGAAAAGACAAAAGTCATAATGACTTGAAGGACGTAACATTGAATGCAGTATGGAGAGGATCTCTGCATTAAATGCGGAATCCAGGTTTGGTGGAACTCACGTCTAGAGAGGAGAGAGAAAAATGAAAAAGAGAAAAGTAAAATATCTGGATAAAATCCGGTATCTGGGAAAACACCGAAAACTCCGGAAAAGTCCAAAAAATGAAGTAGTTTGGAAAGCTTCCCAAAAATTTAAATATTATTTAAAGATTCTTGGTAAATCGGTTTTCAGAAATTCAATCTCATTTTCAAAATAAAAATCTTAAAGTCAACTGTCAATATCGGTCTACACCGGGTTGGCCGGATTTTGATAAATTCTGAAAAATCTCAGAAAAAGTATTTAGATAGAAAATATGATTTTAAGAAATAATGTGAAAGCCATTTTTTGAAATTCTACTCCATTTGTAAATTAAAAATCTGAGAATCGAGCAGTAAAATTGGTCGACCCCGGTTTTGAAGATTTTCAATTTAATTCAGGAAAATTCCAGAAAATCATAGAAAATCTAAAATATTAGAAAATGATGTTTGAAACTGAAATCGGTCAAATCGGAATAGCGAAAAGACCAAATCGAGCAATACTCTAGGGTCGGGTTCCCGGTTCAGACTAGAGCTGACTCCGAGTTCACGAATCCGAATCCAGGGCAAACGATCATATAAATAACTCATAATACAAAACAAATACAGGAAGCAAATCGAAAGAAATACGATATAAAAATCTGAATACGCAACTAAGTACGTATTCCGGGAGCGGGGTGTTACAACAACTAACGTGAACATAAACTGTTAATGCTTCTATTGCCTCCCGTCCCTGTGGATTCGATCAGTTGAGCCAATGCTATAACGGAAGTATCGAGGGAACATTAGCACACACAAGCTTTTTCACTGATTTTAAAAAATACATGTTTTCAAGTGCTTGGTTCCGCCCGATCAAATTTTTGACGCCGTTGCCGGGGAAGGGAATGGTTTAAACTCACGTTTTTGTTAACATTTTCTTCTCTGTTTTGGTGTGCAGGGTAATTTTACAGAATTTTTACATTACAGAAGTCTACACTTTCTTGCCTCTCCCTGCTATAGAAAGTAGAAAGCTTGGTTCTAAAACTTTGCCGTGGAAATCAAAGAAAAGCCGCGAGAACGCGGCAATTTTGTGGCAATTGTACTTTGTCTTTTGCAGGGAATTTGCGAGTTGCATATATTGTTGTATTCTTCTGCTAAATTTTCTGCTTTAATTGCCTACACACTGTAATAAATTAAAGAACTAAAATACGGTATTTGGATGTTTTTAAAACAGTTTAGACATTTTCATTTAGGCATGTGTCAAGTTCAATTCCAATATACTGCATTTTGTTCTGTTGTTGTGATCTGGACTGAGGTGTACATATGGCATTGCATATAGCATAGGACAAATACATAGGTGATTTACTCGCTTTTTGTGTTATTCTTATCTATATTGCACACTTGCATGAATTGGTCTTAAGGGCAAAACTCAATACAAGATAAGGTGGGGATTTCATCACCCTTTCTTAGCCCAAAAAAAACCTCCCCACTCACATAACCCAAGCCCTAATAAAAATTGATAGACGTTAGCCCCTAGGGACATCTCGGACTCATTAAGAGATTGACCGAGTGTGGAACTTATTTTGAATCTTACTCTTGTGAAATCGGTGTCTAAGGTTGGGGATTAAGAGGTTACGCCTCGAAGATACTATAGTTTGGCGTAATTAAGGCCCGTTGCTTACATACGGAGACCTCCCACCATATTTTACCCCTACCTGGCCGATTAGCTTGTGGTCGAATTCATACAGCGACCTCCCCCGAGTAATCGACCAGTTAGGAGTCGTTTAGGTCTAGGTCAACCTTAGTATAGGCTTGATTTTGATTTTTTTTTCTTTCCTTTTTGTTTGTTGCTTGCTTTTTCTTTTTTGTTTGTGATTGTTTGTGAAATGGAATTTAATAATAACAATTTTTTTAATCCTAATATCAATCCATATTTCACATCGACCCCATTTGATTCGGATAATTCCATTCCGGCTTTTTACGATATAAACCAACCAAATACACCGGGTTGGACTTATCCGAATCAATACAACCCATACCCCCAATCTTATGACCATAATTTCTAAAATAATTTTAACTCTTCACAGAGTCAATGAGCAATCACCTTCCCCGGGTTAAATTTTCAACTACCTTATCCACAATTTTCACAATATTCATTTTCTGACTTTGCTTCTTATGCTCCTTTTCTAGAATCACCATTTGAAGAAAAATCTGAGTTAGAAAAGAGTATAGAAGCCAACCTGTAAGAGGCGAAGCGATAATTTCAGAACATGTTGGCCTCCTCAATTCCACAATATTTTCAAGAGTCTTACTTAATCCCACCTCTTCAAAATGATCAAACATCCATCTTGGAATTGGCTGAGGAACTCTTGCGTGAGTCCGAACGACAATCTCAAAACTTGTTGGACTCACAATCTTCACAATTTTTCCAAAACCAAGATTCCTACACTCCCTTTCTAGAACAACTATTTGAAGAAAAATCTGAGCTAGAAAAGAGTATAGAAATCTTGCATGAGAACTCACAACAATTTAAAAAATCTTTTTTCCAGTCTATCGATAGGTTAGAAACACAACTGAGTCAATTGGTTAACATTCATAGGAATAAGGAAGCTCACTTTTATCAACCTTTGACTAATTCAGATATCTCTAACTCTATCAATCTAAATTAGGAATCATGTTGTTTTAGAAACTAAGATTCAATTCAGCATACCCATTTCAACTTGACCAACATTAAAATTTTGATAATCATGTTGATATTTTGGCAAGTTATCCTTTTTCTGAAATTGAACTTGAGCATGAATATGATCCTGAACCTCAACTTGGTAATTCAGTTCAACTTTTTGATTCAATGTTAACTCCGGTATCTTTACCTCACTTCAATCCTTTTCCCGAGTCAACATTGGATCTTGCGCCAATCCATCGTGAAATTGAATCACCAATCTTTTATGATCAACAAATTGAACTTGACCAATTTCATACTTTTGAATGTCCCATTGACAAATTGGCAAGTTTTCCTTTCAAAGAAATTAAACTTAGACAAGAATATGATTTCGATCCTCAAATTGTGATCCAGTTCAAATTCCTGAATCAATATTGACTCCTGTTTTGCTACCCGATTTGAGCAACATTTTAGAGTCAGTTTTGATTCTCATACCTGTTATTCTTGAACTTAAATCACCTATCTTAGAAAGTCACATTCCGTTGTGGGAAATGAATGTGGATTAGAATTTCAACTTCTTGACTTAGACCCACTTCTTGAACCAATCTCGACTCCAGAACCTTTACTTGACTTAAGTCAAATTCCTGAATCAGTAGTCATTTTTGAGCTTCCTAGGTCCAAATCAATCATTCCATCTTTTCATACTCCATTTTGGGACAAGGGTGTTGATAATAATGACTCCGAAATTATTTTGAAAATTTGAAAATTAGATGGGGTAAATTCTTAATAAAATCATCATATATATATATATATATATATATCATTTTAGTGGGTTGTATTATAGAGGTCTCTGATGGGTTCCTCAGAACTCCACGCAAGTTAGATTGGGTCGCATTATGTGGACCAATCAGACCACCACCGGAACCACCACCTTGAAGTGATTTTTTCTTCCCTCTCTATTTGTTTCATTCATACATATATTCATGATGCATTGAGAACAATGCATGAGATAAGTGTGGGGAAGGGTTTACTAACATAGAGTTTTTAGATTTTCTTTCTTTTACACTTCTTTTAAGATATTCTTAGAAATTTTCCTTTTTGTATAAGATTTTTCTCTTTCTTTAAAAACTTTTTGAAACAAAAGACAAAGTTTTGATCTATTTTAAGAAAATTAAGGTGATCTTAGAAATTAAAGAAGCCTTAATTATGACATCTTAAACCTAGTCGAAATAATGGATCTTGTTTAAGATATAGGCTAAGTAAGATAAATTGGAGAGATAATTTTATCTTGATTTTTTTTCTTAGATAGTATGCACTTCACACTTACACGTTTTTGAGATGAAAACAAAGACCTAAAAATGCCATAAAAAAATAAGTTAAAAAAATACATGGTATAAATGAATAAAAATCACTTATTAAGCTGGATAATTATACCTCAAGAAGCATGATTATTCACGCCTAAAGGTGGTCAGAAGAAACAAATAATCCCCCTTAGTTTTGTGGCCTTGTTTACTCGAGTCCTTAAACCGAGGGATGTTTTCTCATCTGGTGCTCTAAGACTATCTGGTCTGGGAGTCATCGGTTAAAGGCTCACTACCCGGGTACACTAGAAAGCCTAAGAAAACTGAGGAAAGAAATATATATATATATATATATATATATATATATATATATATATATATATATATATATATATATATATATATATATATATATATATAAATGGCTTGATGGTTGGAATTGAAATCCCAGAAATCTTCATTGTCACAGAGTGTATAATATCTAGGTTTTATGAAGGATAAAATATTCAATCTAATTTTGAATTCTTACCTTAATTGATGATAAGATCTTACATATAGACTAAGTTTAAGAAAGAATAATTTTTGGTGGACATATGATTTTAGATCGCTTATATTTTTGCAAAAATATTTCGAAAACTTGTCTCTCTTTCAAAATACATTTTCAAAACACTAACATTTGTCTTCTTTCTTTATGGATTTTGTCGGTGCAATCCGCTGAAAACCCTCAGGAGATAAAACTCCTCCTCTAGGGGTAACCTAGTTGCTTAACAGCTTGTTGCACGCGCTCAGTGCAATCGCGTCACCTGCGAAAGTTGTGTAATAACATTTGTAGTATAGTTTTTCTTTTTATTGTTTTGCTCGGTAGAGCAAAAGATAAGTGTGGGGTGTGATTACTCTACAATTCTACATTATTACATCATATTTTCCTACCGATTTATGAATAAAATATTATTTCTAACTGTGTTTTGGTCTACTTTTTAGATAATCAAGAATCTAAGGGCAAAGAGTAATAAGAACTTAATTAAACTCATTTTCGAGTAATTAAATCTAGATTTCTTAGAGGCCAAACTAGAGAGTTTCTAGAAGATACATTGAATCTAGATGTTGGTTGGTATTTGACTAAAATCTGGACCCAAATAATCAAATATGAGCATATCTGGAAGGTCCTCGAAGCGAGACGAAACCACTCGCCAAAACCAGGGACCTAAGCCTTTGGTTTTGCCACGGACATGCGACATTTACCGCGTTTTCACGACAATGTTGGCGAACCACGCGTCGATTTCGACGCGTGACCTCATCTCGTCTTCTAGAAGCTCCTTTCGCCTATAAAAAGCCCTGTAGATACCCAAAATGAAAGCAGATTGGGAAATAGGCTAGGTTTTCTCTCTTTTAGTGTAGTGTAGTGTTGGTTTTCTTCTTTTCTTTTGTATTTTTATTTCATTTTTAGATCATGTATTAAGGCTGAGAGATTCAGAGAAAGAAAAGAGAGATTGATGTAATAGATGGTGACAATCTATGTAAAGGTTGAAAAACACCAAGAGGGGGTGAATAGGTGTTAAAACTAATCTAATAATCTTTTTAAACAAAAGTATGAAAAATGATGCAACGATCGCCCAAAACAAGACTAGAAGCCGAATACCCGGTGAAGGGCTCTGAACTCCTTCCTCGTGATTCCTCTAGATAAGAGTTTGAGGTGCGTATTGCAATCTTGTTGTATGAGTATTGATCGACAATTAGCAAGGAATGAAAAGGATGCAATGATGAAGTGCACACAAGATATAACACAAGTTAGAAATAAAGAGCAATATCACAAGCTAGAATTGAAGAGCAATAAAGAGTAGCAAAGAAAAGAAATCAATCGCAAACACAAAGGGTTTGTTTCGAGGTTCGAGCCACCGCTCTACTCCCCGCCTTCACCACCGTGAAGGGTTTCCACTATATCTACCGAGGAACGATTACAAGGTCTACCGAAGACCGGAGTACCGAACTCCACCAATTACAATCCTCTACCGAAGAGGGATCTCACACAGGAAGAACAAGTAACCAAGTGATCAACAAGGGATCACAAAACTTCTCTTTACAACTTCCTTATTGAATGAGGAGGATATTTTGGCTCAAGAAGTGTAGTGAGAAAACAAACTCAGTTGAAGAAAAATTGCCTTGAAAAAGAACTGAAAAACAGTAGCCAAGAATGCTCAAAGAGAATTGAATGCTTTGAAACACTTTTTCTTTCTTTTGAAACTTGAAAACAATAGGTATTTTCTTGTATTTTGCAAGTGACCAATCCCCACTATTTATAGGGATTAGAGGAGATCAAAATATGATTAGGACTAGGATATAAGGTCAGAAAATAGCTGCCAAGATTTCAGAACTAGCTGACACAAAAATCTCCAACGAATCCCAATAAAAATCTCAGAAAACTAGCCGTTGGCGGCTGGAGACGACTGTCGGTCGACCGGCAGTCCAATTGCAACTAGCCGTTGGACTCGGTCGACCGGTCAGTCGACCGGAAGCCAAAGGAAAATTTTGTTTAGAACTGTCGGTCGACTAATCGGTCGACCGACAAGAAATAGAGAGCAAAGTGGTTCCAGTCGGTCGACCGGTCGGTCGACCGACAGACGTGCACAAAACATGCACGCCCTGGTCTCAAGGCTCGCTCTACCGGCCCGGTCGACCGGCCAGGCCTGGAAGGGACCGGTCGACCGGCCCGGTCGACCGATAGGCCTAAAACAGATTTTTTTTATAGGATTTTTCTTGAACTTTGGAAAATTTTCAAATTAATTTTGTAAGGAAATATGACTAAGTATCATGCTGAAAAGGTAGGTATACATGATGTAAACAAGATATAAAATTTAAAAAAATTTGAGTCATGTATAAAAATCAAAGCATGAACTTAAATCAAAAACCAAAAATAAAAAACCGTATTTTGGAAAATGTGTGTGTTTGCTTGAGCCAATTTAACACAGCCTCATTCTTTAACAAACTAAGTCTTACATAGGTTCTAGGTGACTACAAAGTCTTCAAGTGGGCTCCTCCATATGTGATCTTGAAAATCTTATATCTTGAACCCGAAATGAACCAACTTGAGTCAAAACGATCTTCCTTTAGGGAAGAGCACACCATGAATCCTTAGAACCCTGAAACACACTTAAACATTAAAAATGATTAGTACAAATAACTATATATGTTTTGTAATCATCAAAACTCAAAAACCGGTTGATTGTAACCTTGGGCCAACAATCTCCCCCTTTTTGATGATGACAAAACATACTAGTTATTTTAAAAAATATGGGAGAAAGAGCTTGGAAGCTCCCCCTCAAATCATGCTATGTATAAATGAATGGCTATATGTATAAATGAATGGCTATATACATAATAGATAGAAACAAAGAATTTTGGCATAAAAGAAGAGATATAGGAATACAAAACACATTGCTCAAAATTCTTAACTCAAAAACCAAAACTAAAAAACTAACTTGTTATTACTCAAAGTCAAAACTCAAAAGTCTAAACTAACTTGTTATTACTTAAAAGCAAAAATGCATAACTCCAAAGTTATTAAAACTCAAAACGCATAACTCCAAAGTTATTAAAACTCAAAATGCATAACTCCAAACTCAAAAATAACTAACTTTTTCTCCCTTTTTTTGTCATACATCAAAAAGGGTAAACATAGTTTTTAAAAAAAAAATTTCATGAATCCATAACACAAACATTCAATTCTCCACAAATAAAAGAAAATCTAGCATAGTCTAGGGGTTTTGTAAAAATATCGGCAAGTTGAAAATCGGTAGAAACATATTCAATTTCAATATCACATTTCTCATAATGATCTCGAAGAAAGTGATACCGAATGTCAATGTGCTTAGTTTTACTATGTTGATTTGCATTTTTAGTTATATGAATAGTACTAGTATTATCACAAAATATTTTAATATGGTCAAAATGCAAATCATAGTCAAGGAGAGTATATTTCATCCAAAGAACTTGTGCACAACAAGCTCCGGCCGCAACATACTCCGCCTCGGCGGTTGAGAGGGCTACCGAATTTTGCTTTTTCGAAACCAAGAAACAAGACAATTACCAAGAAATTGATATGGTCCACTTGTACTCTTCCTATCCACTCTACAACCCGCATAGTCGGCATCCAAAAAACTCGTCATGGAAAATTGTTCGGTCTTCGGATACCACAAACCCATTTCAATTGTGCCCTTAAGGTATCTAATAATGCGTTTTACTGCAACCAAATGAGACTCTTTAGGACACGATTGAAATCGAGCACAAAGACATACACAAAGCATAATATCCGGCCTACTAGCCGTCAAATACAACAAACTACCAATCATGCTACGATAAAGCTTAATGTCTATACATGTACCTTGTTCATCCTTGTCAAGCTTTGTAGTAGTTGCCATGAGAGTTTTGCTTGATTTAGCCCCTTCAAGCCCAAATCTCTTGATAAGTTCCTTTGTGTACTTGGCTTGATTGATGAAGATCTTATCTTTCCTTTGCTTGATTTGGAGTCCAAGGAAGTAGTTAAGCTCACCCATCATAGACATCTCGAATTCTTCCTTCATGCATGATTCAAAAGCTTGGCAAAGATTTTCATTAGTAGAACCAAATATGATATCATCCAAATAAATTTGAACAATAAGATATCATTTTCAACATGTTTTGTAAAAAAGTAGTATCTATTTTTCCTTTCTTAAAACCATTAGAAATTAGAAAAGAAGAAAGTCTTTCTTACCAAGCCCTAGGGGCTTGTTTTAAACCATAAAGAGCTTTGTCAAGTTTGAAAACAAAATCCGGATGTGTAGGATCAACAAACCCGGGGGTTGTTCAACATACACCTCCTCTTCAATAAATCCATTTAAGAAGGCACTTTTTACATCCATTTGAAAAAGCTTAAAATCTTTATAAGAAGCAAATGCAAGTGTCATCTGTATGGCTTCAAGCCGTGCTACGGGTGCAAAAGTTTCCTCAAAATTGATACCTTCGACTTGAGTATAACCTTGGGCAACTAACCTATCTTTATTCCTAATAACATTTCCCGACTCATCCAACTTGTTCTTAAAGATCCACTTAGTACCAATTGTTGGTCTATCGTGGGGCCTAGGAACAAGATGCCAAACTTGGTTGCGCTCGAATTGATTGAGCTCCTCTTGCATGGCTATCAACCAACATGAGTCGCCCTCGGCTTCGAGGATGTTCTTGGGTTCAAAGTGAGAAATAAAAGCATAGTGTCCACAAAAGTCATGAAGTTTAGAACGAGTAGTTACCCCTTTAGATACTTCACCTATAATAAGATCCTTGGGATGATGTGGATTGTATCTCCAATCTTTTAGAAGAGGTTGAGTAGGCTCCACTTTAACTTCTTGATTTTCATTTCCTTGAGCCTCATTTTCTTGAACTTCATTTCCTCCACCATCCTTTGGCATGTCTTCAATAGTAGGTGAGTCCTTGAAAGTAGCTCTCTCCATGTATTCATTTAGGGAATCTATTTCTAAAACATTCTTAACAAACACATTAGATTTCTCAAACTTTACACGAATAGATTCTTCAATAGTTAAAGTTGACTTATTGAAAACTCTATAAGCTTTACTAGTATTAGAATATCCAACAAAAATTGCTTCATAAGACTTTGCATCAAATTTTCCTAAATTGTCTTTTGTATTCAAAACAAAGCATTTACATCCAAAAATCTTGAAGTATGAAACATTTGGCTTTCTGAAAAATAGATCTCAAAAGATGTTTTTGAAGTATTTTTGCATAAGAAAACTCGATTTGATATATAGCAAGATGTGTTAACGGCCTCGGCTCATAGATAATGAGGGAGACCATATTCATTAATCATTATCCTAGCCATCTCTTGTAATGTCCAATTTTTCCTCTCAACGACTCCATTTTGTTGTGGAGTTCTAGGACAAGATAGTTCATGCTTAATTCCATGTTCTTCACAAAAAGTGGTAAAGGGTAGGTTATTGAATTCACCACCTCTATCACTTCTTATTCTTAAAATAGAAGAATCTTTTTCCTTTTCAACTCTTTTCTTAAAGGCTTGAAAATATGAAAAGGCTTGATTTTTGTGCTCTAAAAAGAAAACCCATGTAAAAAGTGAGAAATCATCAACTAAAACAAAAGCAAACCGATTCCCACTTAGACTTTTGGTTTGAGTAGGACCAAACAATTCATATGGATCAACTCCAAGGGACGTGATGTCATGATATCCTTGATTGACTTGAAAGAGGACTTGGTTTGTTTCCCAAGTTGGCACGCGTCGCAAACGCGGTCCTTTTTAAAGTTCAAGCAAGGAATACCTTTCACCATTTCCTTGTTGTTTATTCTAGATAGGTGGTCAAAGGATATGTGACCTAATCTTCTATGCCACAACCAAGAGTCATCATCGAGGGCTTTCAAACAAGTAGCATTGCATAACATATTAGACATGTCAATCATGTATACATTGCTTTCATGGAAACCGGAAAATATACATGTGTTGGATAGTCTATCAATAACTTTACAAGCTAAATTATCAAAAACAACATCAAAACCTTTATCACAAACTTGACTAACACTCAAGAGATTATGCTTGAGGCTATCAACTAAAATAACATTTTCTATTAAAGGGGATGTACCAAGTTTAACATTACCAATACCGATGATTTTTCCCTTGGCATCATCTCCGAAGGTGACGGTGCCACCTTCATGGTATCTTGATAGGGTTGCAAAGTTGTTGATATCCCAAGTCATGTGCCTTGAGCAACCACTATCAAGATACCACAATCCTTTACGTCGTTGGGCCTTGGAATGTACCTACATCATTTAACAAATTTGTTGACTTTGGTACCCAAATTTTCTTGGGTCCTTGAAAGTTAGTATTCCGAACCCAAACACTATTATGCGATGCATTGATTCTATCATAGCAAAACTTAACTAAATGACCTTTACGGCCACAATATGTGCATGAAAATATTTTACCATACATGAATGCATGATGTGTGTGTGGAGTGTGGGCATGTTTGGGGTGTTTGGCATGATGTAAAGGTTGTGATTTATGAACATGAGCATGAATAGCATGTGAATGTTTCTTTGTTTCTTAGGACACATAGCCTCTAGTCTATTCTTATCAAATTCACATTTTTTCAAAACTATTCCTAATGAATCAATTTTCTCTTTTAGCATGGAAATTTCATTTTTATTAACTTGTGAAAACTTACCTTTGCAAGAAATCTTATAGCTCTCAAAATCCTTTTGTGTAGAAACAAGAGTAGAAAGCAATTCATCCTTTTCTTTTGTAAGAGTGAAAACTTGGTGACTTAGAGATTCATTTTCCTTTTTCATTTCCAAATATTTCTTTTTAAGAAAATCATAGTTATGTGAGAGTTCTTCAAATGCTTCTCCTAGTTCATCCATGGAAAGCTCACAATCAAAAGGAGCATTGGGAGTTACCTTACTTGTGCTTTCATTTGCCATGAAGCACATGTTGGCGGTGTCGACTTCATCCTCGGATTCACTCTCGGAATCCCAAGTAGCCTTTAATGCTTTCTTTTTGTATGGCTTCTTGGAGGTGGAGGGCTTGACTTTATCCGGACATTCCGCAACAATATGACCCGGCTTTTGGCAATTGAAGCAAATAATTCTCTTCTCTTCTTTACCTTGCCATCTCCTTTTATTTTGGAACTTTGCCTTGTTATATATTCTCTGAACGTTCTTAACAAGAAGTGAAAGCTCTTCATCATCTTCTTCTTCATCGTCTTCGTCAGAGTATGTGGAATGACTCTTGATGGCAATAGTTTTCTTCTTGGAAGGAGCCATTTCTTCTCTTGCTTTTCTTTCCATCTCATGGGTTTTGAGGTTCCCAATGAGACCTATAAGCTCCATCTCTTCCTTGTCATTAAGTTCCTTCAAGGTAGTGGCTTTGACTTCCCAAGATGGAGGGAGTGCACGAATGATCTTCCTCACCTTTTGGTCGTTGTCAATAGCATCACCTAAAGAAGAAAGTCCATTAGTAATCTTCGTAAATTTAGTAACCATATCATCTATGGTTTCATTCTCATGCATAAAAAAATTTTCATATTGGGAACGAAGAAGGTCTATTTTTACCCTCTTAACTTGTAAGGTTCCCTCATGAGTGACAAGCAAGTGAGTCCAAATCTCATGTGCGGATTTGCAATGAATAACTCTAGAGATATCATCATCATTAAGTGCTTGAAGCAAAGCATAGTGAGCCCTAGCATTAGCATCAAATTCTTTTATCTCAATATCGGACCAAGTGTCCTCATCACCGGTGGGGACACTAAATGGTTTGGTCACCGTCTTTGCAACCCGGCTTCCTAGGGATTGCAAAAATACGATCATCTTAACCTTCCATATGGGAAAGTTAAGGCCATCAAACTTTGGTGGGGTCTTAATTCCTTCGGCCATTTTTACTAAGTGAATGAGTATGAAAAAAAATAAATATTAAGATTAGCAAAAAGGATCTCTCTAAGGTTGTTAAGCCTAGAGACCAAAGCTCTGATACCAATTGAAAAATACCTAGAGGGGGGGTGAATAGGTGTTAAAACTAATCTAATGATCTTTTTAAACAAGTATGAAAAATGATGCAAAGATCGCCCAAAACAAGACTAGAAGCCGAATACCCGGTGAAGGGCTCTGAACTCCTTCCTCGTGATTCCTCTAGCTAAGAGTTTGAGGTGCGTATTGCAATCTTGTTGTATGAGTATTGATCGACAAATTAGGAAGGAATGAAAAGGATGCAATGATGAAGTGCACACAAGATATAACACAAGTTAGAAATAAAGAGCAATATCACAAGCTAGAATTGAAGAGCAATAAAGAGTAGCAAAGAAAAGAAATCAATCGCAAACACAAAGGGTTTGTTTCGAGGTTCGAGCCACCGCTCTACATCCCCGCCTTCACCACCGTGAAGGGTTTCCACTATATCCACCGAGGAACGATTACAAGGTCTACCGAAGACCGGAGTACCGAACTCCACCAATTACAATCCTCTACCGAAGAGGGATCTCACACAAGAAGAACAAGTAACCAAGTGATCAACAAGGGATCACAAAACTTCTCTTTACAACTTCCTTATAGAATGAGGAGGATATTTTGGCTCAAGAAGTGTAGTGAGAAAACAAACTCAGTTGAAGAAAAATTGCTTTGAAAAAGAACTGAAAAACAGTAGCCAAGAATGCTCAAAGAGAATTGAATGCTTTGAAACACTTTTTCTTTGTTTTGAAACTTGAAAACAATAGGTATTTTCTTATATTTTGCAAGTGACCAATCCCCTCTATTTATAGGGATTAGAGGAGATCAAAATATGATTAGGACTAGGTTATAAGGTCAGAAAATAGCTGCCAAGATTTCAGAATTAGCTGACACAAAAATCTCCAACGAATCCCAATACAAAATCTCAGAAAACTAGCCGTTGGCGGCTGGAGACGGCTGTCGTCGACCGGCCCGGTCGACTGGCAATAGCCGTTGGACTCGGTCGACCGGAAGCCAAAGGAAAATTTTGTTTAGAACTGTCGGTCGACCGATCGGTCGACCGACAAGAAACATAGAGCAAAGTTGTTCTAGTCGGTCGACCGGTCGGTCGACCGACAGACGTGCACAAAACATGCACGCCCTGGTCTCAAGGCTCGCTCGACCGGCCGGTCGACCGGCCAGGCCTGGAAGGGACCGGTCGACCGGCCCGGTCGACCGACAGGCCTGAAACAGATTTTTTTATAGGATTTTTCTTGAACTTTGGAAAATTTTCAAATTAATTTTGTAAGGAAATATGACTAAGTATCATGCTGAAAAGGTAGGTATACATGATGTAAACAAGATATAAAATTTATAAAAATTTGAGTCATGTATAAAAATCAAAGCATGAACTTAAATCAAAAACCAAAATAAAAAACCGTATTTTGGAAAATGTGTGTGTTTGCTTGAGCCAATTTAACACAGCCTCATTCTTTAACAAACTAAGTCTTACATAGGTTCTAGGTGACTACAAAGTCTTCAAGTAGGCTCCTCCATATGTGATCTTGAAAATCTTGTATCTTGAACCCGAAATGAACCAACTTGAGTCAAAACGATCTTCCTTTAGGGAAGAGCACACTATGAATCCTTAGAACCCTGAAACACACTTAAACATTAAAAAGATTAGTACAAATAACTATATATGTTTTGTAATCATCAAAACTCAAAAACCGGTTGATTGTAATATTGGGCCAACAAAGGTGTCTCATTTCTTCTCCATTGTAGTCTTCTCCATCTTCTACATGATGTTTTGCTATTTTTTCTTCTCATGACAATCTAACTACTAACCACAAACCATCAAACTACTTACTTGATAATCTACATGAATCTAATCGCCTCTAGAAGGCCTTGCTCTTGCAAGAGCCATTGATGGCTCATGATGATAGATTCTAACATTCTAATATTTCTAACATCTAACCCACTAACTTGCTAACTTGCAATATCTTCTTTATTTCATTCTCACCTCTTATTGAGGTTTAACCTACACAAAAATACAGAATTTCAGAACTTTTATAACAATAGTGCAAGGTGTCAATTCTACCGCTATAGCAAGTTGCTATACGGGTCGTGATCCACAAGGAGAGACTAGCGATGGAAGTTTCTTTAGTTAGTTCTCTTTTATGCTACAATTAATGGTTAAAATTCTTCTTTAGCTTCCTAAAAGAAAAGAGAAAAAATAGAGTTACAATTAAGTTAGGAAGAAAGTGGTAGATAGAGAAGATGGAGAAAATGAAAGTGGATATGTACAAAGAAATTAAAAAAGATTAAAAGAAATCTGGAAGATTGTGGTGTTGGTAATTTACACTAAAATTAAAAGAAAAGAAAATTAAAACCTAAAAAAGTTGCTTACCTCTTCGGCGCCTGCTTACCTTTGACCCATATCGACGATGTACCTTTGCTTGAAGGCGAGCGAAGTATGACAAATAGGATCTTCCCCATTCCCGTATTACACTATGGATTGAAGGGGCAAACTACACTGCCATAGAAATGGATATCCATCACCATAAGCCATCGATGGCACTTGCAAGGGCAAGGCAACTTCGAGGCTATCAGTTTCATTTGAATCCACAAACACAGAAGAGGGAAGTAAACGAAAACAAGAGTAAAGAAGAAAAAGAAACTTCGATTCGATTCAAATAACAATGGAAGAAAAGATCACTTACACCGGTGTCACCTTCAGTACAAGTTTGCTGTCATTCCTCCATGAAAGTATCCTCTCATCTCAGTTACATAACGAAAATAAAAATTACATTAAAAGAAAATAAAAAAACCTAAGTTACAAACTACAAATTAGCCTAAATTCTACTCTCTGCTTGGTCATTTTCTGTGGTCTCTGAAAAACCCTATATTTATAGGCAAAACCCAACGGGGAGAGGTGCATGAAGATAGGGGGAGCAAACGCTCCCCCAACAACCTCCAACAAGCCAGAAACACGGCTTTTGCAACGTTTCGGCGGCCAGGGTGTGGCCAGGTGGCCACACCCTATTGGTGGTACTCCCAGGCTTCGCGATTTGCTTTTATCTTGTTCTGAATTTCTCATTTTAGCTTCTGAATTTGACGAAAACGGCCTTTGATCTTGGGCTTTAACCAATAGATTTGTAGAGATTTATTCTAACTGGTTTTCAACCGATCTGATTTGCCCTCATCTGCCCTGATTTTCTGATTTCGAATTAATTCTGAATTAAATCAGAATTTTGATGGGCTTTGGGCTCGTTTCTCTTTCCTTTCCTTTAGCCATGGGCCTGCAAATAAATTAGACAAAAATTAGGATTAAAAGTAGAGTTTATTATATAATAAGTATGAGAATATGATAATCATTATGCAATATCAGCGACCGATCACACCCCCATACCTATCTTTTGCTCGTCCTCGAGCAAAACAACAAAACTAAACCAAAGATTTATTAGACCACTTTCGCAGGTCATGCGACATGTGCAACAAGCCGTTAAACCTCTAGGTCCCCCCTAGAGGAAGAGTTTTGTCTCGTGAGGGTTTTCAGCGGATTGTACCCACAAAATCCATAAAGAAAGAGAAAAATGTTAGTATTTTGAAAACACATTTTGAAAGAGAAAAAATATTTGAAATATTATTGTAAGAATTAAGTAATCTATAAGTTATAGAAAAATCGAATTTTTTATTCCTAAACTCAGTCTCTATTCAAAAATTTGTTATCAATCAAAGTAAGGAGTCAAATTGTACTTCTCATCTAGTCTATTACTTTACCCTAAGTCACATGTACCTTCGTGACCGTGAAAATTTGACTAAGGGTCTTTAACTCTAACTTTTATGCCTTATTTACTTATTTATTTTATTTTTGGTGATATTATTCCTTAGTTCTATTAGGCTTTCTAATCTGCCCATGTAACGAGCCTTTAATCGGTGACTCCCAAACCAAACGGTCTTAGGGCACCGGGTGAGAAACACCCCGAGGACTTAAGGACTCGAGCAAACAAAGCATCAAAACTATGGATTTTTATTATATGAACCGCTTTTAGGCGTGAATACTTATGCTTTATGAGGCACAAATACCTAACTTAATCAGAGGATATATATATATATATATATATATATATATATATATATATATATATTATATATATATATATATATATATATATATATATATATATGGGTAAAGTGCTCCTAGTAGGTCTCCTTAGATTACAATCTAAGGAGAAGGCTTAATACTCCAACATCCCAAAAACAATTTCACGATCCGACCGCACATTATCAACTTCATGTTTTAAGATGTATACATATAAAAAATCAAGTGATTTTGGGTTCGTTTACTCTATTTTCTTTTGGTTCAAATATTAACGGTTTTGTAAAAGTAGAACAAAATGGAACGATTAGATCAATAAGAAAACGAAATTCAAATCATTTGATTTTTTATATATGTACATCTTAGAACATGAAGATGATAATGTGCGGTCGGATTGTAAATTTTTTTTTGAAATGTTGGGGTTTTAAGCCTCCTCCTTAGATTGTAATCTAAGGAGACCTACTAGGTACACTTTACCCTATATATATATATATATATATATATATATATATATATATATATATATATATATATATATATATATATATATATATGTGTGTGTGTATATTCTTTCAAACTTATCTAATCATCTTTTCCTTAAATACCAAGGCTTGCTTAGGCCAAAGCACCTAGCTAATCAATAATTAGATTTGTTTATTTTTCATAGATATACATATATATATATATATATATATATATATATATTATTATATATATATAGGCATAAGAATCTTTATTTTTGAACCCTAAGTGTGTAAGTGTATAAAGTACGCATATTTCATCAAGACAAAGATCAAGACTAAATTACTTTGACAAATTATCTTCCTAACCTTAAAAATCAAACAAATAATCTTAATTTTACCAAGTATAAGAAATCCTAATTATGATTCTCCTATTCCTTAAAATTGACTTAATTTCTTACAAAAAATATGTCAAAATATTGTTTCTATTTTCAAAAAGTTTTTTTTAAAGTAAAGAAAATGTTTTTTTTAATTTTTTAATTTTTTAATTTTTTAAATTTTTGTAATAAAAAGAAAAACCTAAGTTAGTTAGACCCTCCCCTATACCTATATCATGCATTGTCCTCAATGTATGAATTAATGCATAGATGCATGAAAAAGAAAAAGGGAAGGAAAATATTACCTTAAGGTGGTGGTTCCGGTGGTAGTCTGAGTGGTTCACGAAATTTGACCCAATCTAATTTGCGTGGAGTTCGGAGGAACCCACCAGAAACCTCTCTAATATAACCCACTAAAATGATGTATATATGAATGATTTTTATTAAGAATTTTACCCCATCTATTTTTCAAATTTCACAAATAATTTTGGAGTCAATTTTATCAACACCATTATCCCAAAATGGAGTGTGAAAAGATGGTATGATTGACTTATACTTAGAAAGTACGGGAACTAATACCAACTCAGGAAAGTGATTTAAGTCAAGTGAAGGTTCAGGAGTCGAGATTGGTTCAGGAAGTGGGTCCAAATCAAAAAGTTAAAACTCAAGTCCACATTCATTTCCCAACGACGGATGTGACTTAATATTGGTGATTTAAGTTCAAGAATGACAGGTGTGGGAATCAAAACTGACTCTAAAATTACTCGAGTTGGGTAACAAAGCAGGAGTCAATATTAATTCAGGTATTTAAACTGGATCACAAATTTGAGAATCTAGGTCACATTTCTCATTGAGTTCAATTTCATAAAAATGAGAACTTGTCAATTTGTCAATGGGACTTTTAAAAGTATGAAATTGGTCAAGTTCAATATAATGATCATAAAAGATTGGCGATTCAATTTCATGATGAATTGGCACAGGATCCAATGTTAACTCGGTAAAAAGATTGAAATCAGGTGAAGACACCAGAGTCATTATTGAATCAGGAAGTAGAATTGAATTACCAAGTTTAGGTTCAGGATCATATTCATTCTCAACTTCAATTTCAGAAAAGGAATAACTTGCCAAAATGTCAATTTCGTTTTCAAAATTTGGGGTTTAGGCAAGTTCAAATCGGTGTGCTGAAATTGAATCTTGTTTTCCAAAACACATGATTCTTCGGCTCTAACAGAATGGTTAGCGACATCAGAAATGGTCAAACGGTGAAAATGGAGAGTTTGGACCATTATATCTATGTCATGATTACGAGCGATTTGAGCCTGAGTCATGGCTTCAAGCATCTTTTCATAGTCGATTGGTTCATCATTTTGTTGCGATTGGACTTGAAAATATGAAGTTTTGTTTTAAAATTTGTGGTGAAATTGTGAGTCCGTCAGATTTTGTGATTGTTGCTTGGACTCACGCATACTCGTTTTCAAGATTGATGGTTTTCTATTTTGAACTGGTGGAACTGAGTATGAATCTCAAAAATGTTATGGACAAGGTGGATAAGGAGGACAAGTTGGTTGAAAATTAGACTCGGGGGAGGTGAATCCCCATTGACTCTATGAAGAGTTGAAATTATTTTGAAACTTATGGTCATAAGATTGGGGGCATGGGTTATATTTATTCGGATAAGGCCAATCCGGCACACTAGGTTTGTTAAAGTTATGATATGCTCGGTTGGTAATATCTGAAAAAAAGGTCTGGGTGTAATATGGATTACCATTAAAATTGAAAAAATTATTGTTATAAACCATATCACATAGGAAATGTCAAACACAAATAAAGAAAAACAAACAAATAAGCAAACAAATAAAAAGAGAAAAAATCTAACCTAAGTTAGGGTAAACCTTAGACCTAGACGACTCCTAACTGGTTAGACTGTCCACGGGGGTATATTGCTGAATCTGATCACAAGTTAATCGGCCAGGTAGGGGCAAGATTGGTGGGAGATATCCACGCAAAAGCAACGAGCCTAATTAAGCCAAACCACTAGCCTTTAGGTTTCACCCCTCAATCCCCAACCTTAGACACCGATTTGGGAAGAGTCAGATTCAAATCAACTTTACCCTTAGGTCAGTCTCCTATTTGAGTCCGAGATGTCCCTAGGGCCAATGTCTACTCAGTTTTAGTTAGGCTTGGGTTAGTGACTGAGGAGATTGTTTGTGGGTTAAGAGAGGGTAATGACTTCCCCACCTTATCTTGTTTATAGGAGAAGCCCTTAAATCAATTTAGTGCAGTGTACAAGTATATAGAAAAAAGTAACACTCAAGCAATATTTCATATAAGAATGAACCTTATATTAAATGCTATGCACACATACCTTGGCTCCAGCACTCTTCAACATTAAATAGAAAATATAATGAAATAGACACGTGTCTAAATGCAAAGTCTAAATCATTTTTAGCATTTACAATCAATTTTTTACTGTTGTGTTAGAAATGTATATACAGTAAGTCCAATAAGGAAATAAATGCTACAGAGATTAAACTATGCAATTCAGCTAACCTGCAGAAAATACAGGTTAGTAGATTACTCAGATTGCCACAGGAATGTAGCAAATCTGAGGGCTTATGGGCTCTGCTTTCTTGAGCAGAGTCCAGGGCCACAAATATGTCCACTGCAGTAAAATTTCTTGTTGTTAAATCTGTACACCAAAAATAAAGAAGAAATTAACCAAAAATTTAAATCTAAAAAGAGAATAACTTACAGTCCCTCCCTGGCAACGGCGCCAAAATTTGATTGAGGTTTAACCTGCACAAAAATACAGAATTTCAGAACTTTTATAACAATAGTGCAAGATGCTCAATTCTACCGCTATAGCAAGTGGCTATGCGGGTCGTGATCCACAAGGAGGGACTAGCGATGAAGTTTTTGTAGTAAGTTCTCTTTTATGCTACAATTAATGGTTAAAATTCTTCTTTAGCTTCTTAAAAGAAAAGAGAAAAATGGAGTTATAGTTAAGTTAGGAAGAAAGTGGTAGATAGAGAAGGTGGAGAAAATGAAAGTGGATATGTACAAAGAAATTGAAAAAGATTAAAAGAAATATGAAAGATTGTGGTGTTGGTAATTTACACTAAAATTAAAAGAAAGAAAACTAAAACCTAAAAAGGTTACATACCTCTTCGGCGCCTTCTTACCTTTGACCCATATCGACGATGTACCTTTGCTTGAAGGCGAGCGAAGTATGACAAATAGGATCTTCCTCATTCCCGTATTACACTACGAATTGAAGGAGCAAACTACACTACAATAGAAATGGATATCCATCACCATAAGCCATCAACGCACTTGCAAGGGCAAGGCAACTTCGAGGCTATTGGTTTCATTTGGATCTACAAACACAGAAGAGGAAAGTAAACGAAAACAAGAGTAAAGAAGAAAAAGAAACTTCGATTCGATTTAAATAATGGAAGAAAAGATCACTTAAACTGGTGTCACTTCAGTACAAGCTTGCTCTAATTCCTCCATGAAAGTATCCTCTCCTCTCAGTTACATAAAGAAAAAAAAATTACATGAAAGAAATAAAAAACCTAAGTTACAAACTACAAATTAGCCTAAATTCTACTCTCTGCTTGGTCGTTTTTCATGGTCTCTGAAAAACCCTGTATTTATAGGCAAAACCTAATGGGGAGAGGCGTACGAAGATAGGGGGAGCAAACGCTCCCCCAACAACCTCCAACAAGCCGTAGAAACATGGTTTTTGCCGCATTTCCGCGGACAGGGTGTGGCCACCTGGCCACACCCTGTTGGTGGTATTCCCTGACTTCGCGATTTGCTTTTATCTTGTTCTGGATTTCTCGTTTCAGCTTCTGAATTTGACGAAAATAGCCTTTGATCTTGGACTTTAACCAATAGATTTGTAGAGATTTGTTCTAACTAGTTTTCAACCGATCTGATTTGCCCTGATCCGCCCTGATTTTCTGATTTTTAATTAATTCTAAATTAAATCAGAATTTTGATGGGCTTTGGGCTCGTTTCTCTTTCCTTTCCTTTAGCCATGGGCCTGCAAATAAATTAGACAAAATTAAGATTAAAAGCAGAGTTTATTATATAATAAGTATGAGAATATGATAATAATTATGCAATATCAGCGACCGATCAACCTCTAACTGGTTTTGATGATTTAATAGTAGATTGTAACTTGTTGTGTGGTATGGATGTGTTGTTTGAATGTAGAAGAACAATCTTATGAGTCATGCTTTGTATCATCTCTTGAAGCCAAGGACTAGTGATGACCAAGGATCCATGTGAGACAACTATCACTAAGAGGTTAGCTTGATTAGTGGAGCAATTAGTAGTTAGTAGTCATGAGTTTTGTTTTATCTTATTTAAAAATCAATTCCAAAACTCCTTTATCATTTTAATCATTATTTTCACCAACTTCTTAGTTCATCTTTATTTCATCTTCTTTTATTTTCAAAATCACTTCTCTTTTATTTTCACATCGCCGTTTCATCGCCTTCTTCACCTATCACTTTCAGATTTCTTTTCTTTATCCTTTTCTCATTCTTTTAAATAAGAAGAACTTGTTAACAACCAACGTGAACATAAACTGTTAATGCTGAAAGTACACCAAGAGGGGGGTTAATAGGTGTAAGGCTAATCTAGTGACAAATAATGTGAAATTTAAAAACTTAATGCAATACACTTAGTGTAACCAAAGTGTATAGCCGAATTCCCGGTGAAGGGCTCTGAACTAACTCCTCTTGATTCCTCTGAATAAGAGTTGAGGTGCTATATGAAGCTCTCTTGGTTCACACAAGTATGGCACACAAACAAACCAAGCATGTATATTATATGACAATATAATCAATATACATGTAAGAGAGAGAGAGAGTAAGAGAAAGTGGATCAAACGCAAACACCGAGATATGTTTCGAGGTTCGAGCACACAGCTCTACGTCCCCGCCTTCACACAGAAGAATTTTCACTAACTCGTCCACACAGGACTTCCCACACAGAGAACCTCCACTGAGGATTTGGGCAAATATAACTGGGAGTACACAACTCCGCTCTTCAACAAATACAACCTCTACACTTAGAGGCAAGGCACAAAACAAATCACCTCTACACTTAGAGGGATAGACACTTAGCCAAACAAAGATCACCTCACACTTGAGGGATTCCAACACAACCTCCACTATCACCTCTCACTAGAGGGATACCAACACAATCACCTCTCACTAGAGGGATAGCACAAATCAAGGAGGGTTTACAACTTGGTGGTCTCTTTTAACCACAAACCAATTTTCCCACAAAAACAAAGATCCTATAGATAGGATAGAATGATAAGCTCAAGTGTGAGAAATAAAGAGTTTGGAAATCAAAAACACAAAGAAAAACTCTTGGGAAAACTTCTAGAATAGATGTAAAATGAAGATCAAAAACAATCCCAAAGACTTCTCCTTTTTCTTGATTTTTCCAATCCTTTAAAACAAATAAAGATAAATCTTTTGGCTTTAAAAACTCCTTTAAAAACTTGTATTAAACACTAGAAAGAATGAGAATTTTTGCTCTTGGAAAAATTGTTGAAAACCAACACAAATATGGGGTATTTATAGCCCTATATGAAATCTGCCGTTGGCAGCAGGCAGGGGCATTTTTGCCCTTCCGGTCGATCGGCCAACGGTCAAGTTTTTGACCGTTGAGCCTACTGGTCGACCGCCCGATCGACCGGGATTGGATCCAGAGAGCAACGACTCTCTGGCTAGTCGACCGCCCGGTCGACCAAAGCCGGATACAGAGAGCAGAGCTCTCTACCGGTCGACCGGGTCGGTCGACCGGGGCCTTTTCCAGAGAGCAGAGGCTCTCTGGCGGTTGACCGACCCGGTCGACCGGCCCACCAGCCTGGCTGCGTGCACGTCCTGTGCACGTCGGTCGACCGGCCCGGTTGACCGACCACTGCTACGGTTGACCGGTCCGGTCGACCGGCAGTCAGCCAGTCCTACCATTATAGGATTTAAAAACTTAGGTTTTTATCATTGATTAAATCCCATAAAAACACATAAATTCCACGAAAATCAGTTCTTATTATATCTTTGAAATAAAAATATGTGTGAAAAAGATTCAACACATATTTCAAACAATTTGAACCATTTTTGTGAGATTGAAAATTTGCCTTAAATCAAAAACCGTATTTTCCAAAAATTGGATTTTTAAAATGGAAATCTGATTTTTCTAAAACACACGTAAATACAAAAACATGATATTTAAACAACTTTGAAGCATATTATATATGGATAAAATCCAATATACAAGAAAGGTATTATATCTATGTTTTTGACATTAAATCCGAAAATAAGTTTTGTTTAAATACAAAACTCCAAATACATGAATACCTTATCAAAATAAGTTTTTCTAAATAGATGAAGCATAGATGTATATAGATCAAATCTAATATACATTAAACCATGTAAACTTTTTTTGATTCTATCTATTCATGAAAACCAAGATCGGTTAAACCGAAAAATCAAAACATGAAACTTGTGTGTGTGTATATTGTGAACTTGAGCATATCACACTATCTAATCTTTACACATGATCTAACCAAATCTTAAACTAAACAAATCGAGGTCTTCTTGTAGAACGCCGTCTCCAAGTCAACTCGATCCAAACGTGATCCACCGAGCTTAACTCCATCCGAGTGCTTGATGTGAACTTGACGCTCGAGCTCTTGAATCACCATGTGAAAGCTCCAAAATATCTTTGTTGAAACTAATCACCTACTAATATCTTGATCAAGTATCTGAAACTAAATATCACAAGATTATTAGTAAACTATAACTACATGAGTTAAGCATCATCAAAACTAGAGTGAATGGCCTCTGGGCCAACAATCTCCCCCTTTTTGATGATGACAAAACTCATGGAGTTATATATGCATGGATTAAAGTTAAGCTTCAAAGAAGCTCCCCTTTAACTTATGCATAGCAATAAACAATAAAGATATGTCATGAATGCTATAAAAATAAACATGCTCTTGATACCAAATTTTAAAATAAACATGTCCTAAAAAAAATGTTGCTTTTGATACCAATAAAAACTCCAATAAGAACTCTTAATACCAAAACAAACAATATCAAAATATGCTCTTGATACCAATAAAAATAACAAACAATATGCTCTTGATAACAATATCAACAAATCACAAAACAAATGCTTTTGATATACTAATGGTAAACTTAATCAAACATGCATAAATAATCATGCATATATCGAACTCCAAAATAACTCTCCCCCTTTTTGTCAATTCATCAACAAAGGGGTACAAACATAAAACAATAAAGGGTGTAAATAATATTTTTTTCCCATTATACATAAATCAAAACAATAAAGGTATATATGCTATATACATTCATGAAGAGGAGAGACGTGAAGTTAACTCCCCCTACATACATACATTTATATGAAAAGAGATGACTAAATCCTAACCACATAAAGCATAATATGCAATGTATAAAAGGAGATGCGAAGCTCCCTCTACACACGTGTACTACATACCAAAGAAAGGTCAATGACTTTAATATGACATACACTCAACATGAATATATATATAGAAGATGTTAAGCTTCCCTTGCATATAAGAAATACAAATCAAAACATTATGATGCCCAATTGAAAAATATATCAATTTAGCATGAAGGTATACATAGAAACATCATGATACCAATTTATGATACTAATTGAAAATAAACAAAACATTTTGAATAAACTGTAACGCCCCGATCCGGCGGGTACGGAGACGCTACTGCGACGTATATACGCAGGTCAGAGATACCCTCACGTATATACGCTAAGCATCAGTACAAACAAGAAAAAGAGTACAGAAGGACGTGGCAATATACATTCCAACATAAGGATTACAAAGTTATCACAGAGCGTGATATATTGGTACATGTACATTATATCACAGCCAGGTACAAAAGTGAAATTTACAATTTGTACAGCAAAAGGTGCTCACGGGCTGAGAAGAAGATCCCCGAGCTAGCAGGAAGGTTCAGGAACAGAAGGAGCTAGGACAAGTCAGCCTGCTCCGAGAGATAAGCTTGATCTTCAGTGGAGGGCTCCGCTTCAATCCAAGCTTCAGAACCTGAACATGCAAGTCCAGGGGAGTCAGAAACTCCCTAACAAATAGACAGGTGAATGCCAAGTGTCATGTAGAGATAGGTATATGTGTGTTGATATGATCAAAATAATATTAAGCATTAAGAACTGTGTCGAGAGTACATGTATAGTAAGCAAGAAATGGAGGCATAAAATGAAAGTGATAAGGCTTGAATAAATCTATTGCTATCATTTTCAATATTTATACTTATTACTCGTTCTACCCATATGTCTAGGTATGTGTAATAGCGTCCCAGCACACATACATCCACATATGAGTAAATCGAGGCTGTTATTGGAAACCAACGGGGGTATCAATGAACAATGTTTACAGTGGGTCCCGTGCATGCCCGGGACCACGGCCCAGGATTGTTTCGTTGCTGGAGGACAGAACCTGCCGCAAGGCGTACAGTAGGGTCTTATAGGATGCCCTTATCAAGATGGTATCAGGAAGGAGGGAGCCAGCGCTCCCCTCGGTCGCCTGGAGGCCCTCAGGTCAAACGGAAAATGTAGTTGCACAACATACCTAAAACCACTGTAAACACGAACATATATTGATAGCCGCAAGTTTCCCCCGACCCGATTCAAGTGGTTTCTTTTATGATTTATTATGTAATTATCAATTTACGGGAAAGCAAGTGCATGACAAGATCAGGAGTTCAAGAGTACATGAGTATTATAATTTCAAGTCACATAATTCCCGTAAATACGATAATCGTAAGCCAAGTATCAATATGCCATACGAGGTGAGTATCAAGTAGTAGCATAACAGGTGCCATGAGACATATGTCTGAGATGTGATATTAGCCAAGCGACAAGTGATAGCCTGATACATGCAAGTGTGCCAAGAAAATAATATAATATTGGTCAACATGACGAAGCAGGAAAATCCGAAGGAAAGCGAGATCACTCGCCTAAAACTTCAGGAAACACCAGGAAATCCCAAGCTCTAGAGTCTAGATAACCAACGCACTCGATAACCAATAATATATATAAAAAGGAGGAGGAGAAGGATGAATCAGAAAAAGTGGGAATGAAGACGTAGGGGTCGCAGACGCAGGGGTTGCGCTGCGTTGAGGTCACAAACGCGGGGTCTGAGACCCGCGTTTTACAATACAGGAAGAACGCAGACGCGAGTATGTGCTCCGCGTCGCATTAACATAAGAACGCGAGAATCGCGTTAAACAAATAACAAGAACGCGAAGATCGCGTTTAAGAAATTACTTGGACGCGGGGTGAACTCCGCGTCTAGCAATTAACAAGAGAAAGTGAGTGACAGGGGGAAGTGAGAGACGCAAGAAAGGGAGAGGGGGAGACGCAGGTTTAGGGAAGATTAGAAAAGAAAAGAAAAGAAAAATGGAAGGAAAAGAAAGAAGGAAGGAAAGAAAGAAAAGCAAAGGAAAGAAAGAAAGAAGAGGAGGGGGAGGTAGGCCGACCGTGGCTTGGCCGGTGGTCGCCGGCAGCGGCCGGAGTTGGCCGGAGATGGGTGGCCAAGGCCCCAAAAGAGAGGGTTGTTGTTGGTGCAAGTGTAGTTCAAATAAAAAAATGGAGTTTCGAAAATGGTGTTTCGGAGGACGAACCTATAGTTCGTTGGAAAGAGTATGACGAGGAGAAGAAGATGGTATGGTTGGTGGTGGTTAAGATGGTGTAGGTGGTGGTGGTTAAGGTGGTGAAGTTAGTGGAGAAGATGGCTTGTTTTGGTTAGTAATGGAGGAAGAAGATGGTGATGAAGATGGTGTTGTGGTTGTTGTTGTTGTTGTTGGAATGGAGGAGTAGATGGAGGGGAGAATGGTGGAGGAAATGGTGGTGGAGAAAAGTGGAGATGGTGGGTGGTGATGGCCGCCAAAGGAGGTGCGTTGGCTGTTCTCTTTGGCTTGTGCTTGCTGGAAAAGGAGGAAGGAAAGAAAATAATGAAAGAGAGAGAAGATGGGAGTGTATATATATATAAAGGAGTTGATATATCTACAAGTTTGCCATTCCACTTATGAAACATGCGTTTCATTCAATCAAATAGGTTGTGTTCCATACAAGAAATCTGCGTCTAGCAGTAGAGGTCCAGACGCAGTGAAAAAACTTGCGTCCAGGGAAAATGCAAAAGTTGCGTTTAACAGAAAAGACAAAAAGGCATGGTGATATGATCTGGGTTGATTTTCTTTGAAGAACAAAGCATTAAATGCGGAATGGAGAGAGTCTCCGCATTAATTGTTGAACCCAAATTTGGTGGGTCTCGCGTCAGGAAAGGAGAGAGAAAAAGTAAAATATCCAGATAGAATTCCGGTATCTGGGAAAACACCGGAAACTAAGGAAATGCCCGAAAAATGAAGTATCTCAAAAAGTTTTCCCAAAATTCTCAAAAATAATAAATATTATTTTAAGATTTTTGATGAAATCGGTTTTCAAAAATTCAATTTCATTTTCAAAATAAAAATCCTGGAATCTACTGAGGACGGTGTTTACACCGGGTAGGCCGGATTTTTTGATAAATTCTAAAAATTCTCCAAAATTCACTTAGATAGAAATTATTATTTTAAGAAATAATGTAAAAGCTGTTTCTAGAATTTCAACTCCGTTTATAAATTAAAAATCTGAAAGTCGGTCAGCGACACTAGTCGACACCGGTTTTGAAGATTTACAATTTAATTCTGAAAAATTCCAGAAAATCATAAAAAATCTAGAATATTAAAAAATAATATTTGAAACTGAAATCGGTCAAATCTGAATACCAAAAAGGTCAAATCATGCAGTACTGCTATATGCGTAAGAATTAAATAACAGAAAAAATAAAATAAAATAATACGCTCCAAAAATCAGGACACATAGCTGGGTAGTATTCTGAGGATGGGGTGTTACATAAACCAACAAAAATTTTGATATCAATTGAAAGATATAAATATATAGGTAATCTTGATACCAATTGACAAAAAATTTAGTACTAATAGAAAATATTTTACACTTTTGATACCAAATAGAAAAACATAAACCAATCTTTTTAGTTAAACACTAAAGTCTTTTGCAATAAAGATACCAAATAGAGAATAATATCAATTTAACATTTTTGATAACAAATATTGAAAATGAAACATATATCAATTGAAAATAATTTTTATTAGGAGCGTATGATACCAAATAAAAAATCAAAATCATTTTTCAATCATTTTTCAACATAAAGCGTGGGAGTAAAAATACCAATTGTAAACAAACCGATTAAAAGGTAAAACATGAATTTTCTCCCCCTTTATGAAATACCAATGAAAACGATGCATAAGCTTGTATAGGATACCAATTTAAAATAATTGTCATTAAGGATAGAATCAAGCTTAGCATAACATGGTTTGTGCTTTAAGATATAGAGATTTAGTAAGCGCAATCAAACACATATATATGTATGAAAAGTTAAATACCAATCAAAATTGATACTATTTGAAGTTAAAGCATACATATATAGAAACAAATATGAGTATACAAGATAGATATCAATTGTGATACCAATTGAAAACACAATAAAGATCAAGTGTAGAACCCATACTTCCTACCACCCATTTCATGCACAAGTTTAAATAGATTTTCAATAATGAGCCTAAAAGGCATGGTCGCCGAACCAACCGCCCTTGGAAGGGTAGGGGTTTTCAAAAATAAGTTTGAAAATAATTATAACACGTTTGAAAACTCTACCTCATGAAGAATACGAACTAGTTTTATGATAAAATTGTAAACTAGTACAAAATCCTTCAAGTAAGGAATAAAACAAAAATATATTCCATGAAACATGAAAATCACCCAACCAAAGACACTTAAAGTCTATATAGCACATATAATACTCATAAAAATAAAATCATGAGAAACATCAAATAATGTGAGTGTATAAGAGTTATGTGAAAAACATAATCATGAAAATAAGCAATTAAGCTCTATGTGAAATTCCTTATCAAAAACAAGAAATCATCAAAACTAAGAATCCTTCAAGGTATATGAAAGATTTGTACAAACTAGAGTATACATACATATCCAAATATAAACGAGTCCACAAAAGAATATGCATGAAGGCAAGTGGCTCAAGGATGTATATGTATAACTATTAGTTTAGACAAAATAGACATATACATGAAGTTTAAACACAAACATGAAAACATGCACAAAAATAGAGAATACAAGTCAAAATGCATGAATCATCAAACTGGGCTATACTAGTACATCTAATGGGTACAAATGAGCATTTAAGCACTGGCATATAATAATCTATTTATGGCTCACTAGTTGTACAAGTATATACTCAAGTTTTAATGAAAACTAACATCTAAACATGTAATCAAATCACGAAGTGCAAAAATCAAAACTCATATAATCATTATGGTAAATGCACATGTCTTAGATCTATGATATACATGATAGCTAAACAAATGTGAGAACACAAAAGTATAGGTCCATATAAACATGGGTGTATCTCAATTACTATACATGTATGTTACTAATCTAAATATCATGGCATTAAACATAGTAATCAAAACATGCTATAGATCCAATGACATGAAAAGCATGTAAACATAAATGAGAAGTAAGAGATCGTTGCCAAACCAAGAGGGCACGTCTCTATGTCTCCAAACCAAGGTGGTCTTCCCACCAAACTCCCCTTGAAAGTGATGCATCCAAATTAGTCACCATTAAGCTCGGAACGCATCCACCTCAAGGCACCATTACTCTCACATCGAGTGAGAGCCCACACCTACATCAAATAAAATAGGAGTGGTCTGTGGTACCAATACTCTTTTGAGTCCATGGGGGTTAGCTCCTTTCTTAACCCAAACAAATTTATTTGCTAAATTTACATCATGTATTTTATCATAACAAAACTTAGCAAGGTGGTCCTTATGTCCACAATGTGTACATGTGTACATATGAGCATACAAAGTGTGATGAGTGTGAACGTGAGGAGCATGTGTATGCCGTGATTTGTGTGCATGCATAGGAGAAACATTTTTCTTTCGAAACATAGATTCCAAACGTGTGTGGTTCAAAGCACATTGGTTCAAAGTAGAGCTCAAACAATCAACACTCTTCTTAAGTATACAAATATCATTTTCAATTATAGAAGAGGTGGTGCATGCAATAGGTATGCTAGAAGGAGAAGCTATACTAGCAAGGCAAACATGAGAATCCATATCATTTTTCAAAGAAATATTTTTCTTACAAACCAAATCCAATTCCTTTGAAATAGAAATAATTTTGTTTTTCAAGGATTCATTTTCTTTTGTAACAAAATCAAGTTTTGAAGATAAAGCCTCATTTTTCTTCAAACAATTTCACAATCATTTTTGTTTTTCAAAATTTCATTTTCTTTTAGGGCAAGATCAAGTTTAGATTTCAATGAATCTCTTTCATTTGAAATCCCATCTCTTTCTTGCAAAACAAATTCAAGTTTAGAAGACAAATTTTTATTTTCTTCATTTAATCCAAAACTTTTCTTTTTCAAAAGTTGATATTTTTCTAGCAATTTTTCACGCACAATAGATAGTTCTTCATTTAATGCATTGGCATCAATATAATCATTACTAGAAGAACTAGCATCATCATCATCTAATTGAGCATCCGAGTTTACCTTAAGGGAGTCATTCCCTTGGACCATGTAGCAACGTTGCTCGGATTCTCCACTAGATTCCTCCTCCATAATGATTGGCGTTTGAAGCTTTGGAGAGGTCAACGTGTTCCACACTGCAAAGGCGGAATCACCATGAGAAACAATAGAAAGATATTCTTTATTAAGCGTGCTTCTAAGTGCCGCAAGGGCTTGTGCATTGGCCTCTATATGCTTGCTATTATCAAGATAGGATTTCTTAGTAGCGGTAAGGAAAACATGCAAACCTATAGTCTTGAGATACATACTCATCTTAATCTTCCATATGTCGATGTTAGAAACATCAAACATAGGAGGGGTCAAGCAATCCATGAGTATGTGTAAACAATATAAGTGTGCAAATGCAAATCTAGATTAGCAAACCAAGATCACACTCCTAGGTGATTAAACCTAATATCAGGAGCGTAGGCTCTGATACCAATTGAAAGTACACTTAGAGGGGGGTGAATAGGTGTAAGGCTAATCTAGTGACAAATAATGCGGAATTTAAAAACTTAATGCAAAACACTTAGTGTAACCAAAGAGTATAGCCAAATTCCCAGTGAAGGGATCTGGACTAACTCCTCTTGATTCCTCTGAATAAGAGTTGAGGTGCTATATGAAGCTCTCTTGGTTCACACAAGTATGGTACACAAACAAACCAAGCATGTATATGATATGATAATATGAATCAATGCACATGTAAGAGAGAGAGAGTAAGAGAAAGTGGATCAAACGCAAACACTGAGATATGTTTCGAGGTTCGAGCACACAGCTCTACGTCCCCGCCTTCACACGGAAGGATTTTCACTAACTGTCCACACAGGGAACCTCCACTGATGATTTGGGCAAATACAACTGGGAGTACACAACTCCTCTCTCCAACAAATATAACCTCTACACTTAGAGGCAAGGCACAAAACAAATCACCTCTACACTTAGAGGGATAGGCACTTAGCCAAACAAAGATCACCTCACACTTGAGGGATTCTAACACAACCTCCACTATCATCTCTCACTAGAGGGATATCAACACAATCACCTCTCACTAGAGGGATATCACAAATCAAGGAGGGTTTACAACTTGGTGGTCTCTTTCAACCACAAACCAATTTTCCTACAAAAACAAAGATCCTATAGATAGGATAGAATGATAAGCTCAAGTGTGAGAAATAAAGAGTTTGGAAATCAAAAACACAAAGAAAAACTCTTGGGAAAACTTCTAAAATAGATGTAAAATGAAGATAAAAAACAATCCCAAAGACTTCTCCTTTTTCTTGATTTTTCCAACCCTTTAAAACAAATAAAGATAAATCTTTTGGCTCTAAAAACTCTTTTGAAAACTTGTATTGAACACTAGAAAGAATGAGAATTTTTGCTCTTGGAAAAATTGTTGAAAACCAACTCAAATATGGGGTATTTATAGCCCCATATGAAATCTGCCCGTTGGCAGCAGGCAGGGGCATTTTTGCCCTTCCGGTCGACCGGCCAACGGTCAAGTTTTTGACCGTTGAGCCTACCGGTCAACCGCCCGGTCGACTGGGACTGGATCCAGAGAGCAACGACTCTCTGGCCAGTCGACCGCCCGGTCGACCGAAGCCGGATACAGAGAGCAGAGCTCTCTGCCGGTCGACCGGCATAGAGCTCTGCTCTCTGTATCCGGCTTGGGTCGCGACCAGGGACTTTTCCAGAGAGCAGAGGCTCTCTGGCGGTCGACCGACCCGGTCGACCGGCCCACCAGCCTGGCTGCGTGCACGTCCTGTGCACGTCGGTCGATCGGCCCGGTCAACCGACCACTGCTACGGTCGACCGGTCCGGTCGACCGGCAGTCAGCCGGTTCAGCCATTATAGGATTTAAAAACGTAGGTTTTTATCATTGATTAAATCCCATAAAAACACATAAATTCCACAAAAATCAGTTCTTATTATATCTTTGAAATACAAATATGTGAAAAAAAGATTCAACACATATTTCAAACAATTTGAACAATTTTTATGAGATTGAAAATTTGCCTTAAACCAAAAACCGTATTTTCCAAAACTTAGATTTTTAAAATGGAAATCCAATTTTTCTAAAACACATGTAAATACAAAAACATGATATTTAAACAACTTTGAAGCATATTATATATGGATAAAATCCAATATACATGAAAGGTATTATATCTATGTTTTTGACATTAAATCCGAAAATAAGTTTTGTTTAATTACAAAACTTCAAATACATGAATAGCCTATCAAAATAAGTTTTTCTAAATAGATGAAGCATAGATGTATATAGATCAAATCTAATATACATTAAACTATGTAAACTTGTTTTGATTCTATCTATTCATGAAAACTAAGATCGGTTAAACCAAAAATCAAAACATGAAACTTGTGTGTGTATATTGTGAACTTGAGCATATCACACTATCTAATCTTTACACATGATCTAACCAAATCTTAAACTAAACAAACCGAGGTCTTATTGTAGAACGCCGTCTCAAAGTCGACTCGATCCAAACGTGATCCACCGAGCTTGACTCCATCCGAGTGCTAGATATGAACTTGACGCTCGAGCTCTTGAATCACCATGTGAAAGCTCCAAAACACCTTTGTTGAAGCTAATTACCTACTAATATCTTGATCAAATATCTGAAACTAAATATCACAAGATTAATAGTAAACTATAACTACATGAGTTAATCATCATCAAAACTAGAGTGAAGGGCCTCTGGGCCAACAAATGCCTCTATCGCCTCCCATCCATGTGGATTCGACCCGTTGAGACAATGCTATAACAGAAGTATCGAGGGAACATTAGCACACACAAGCTTTTTCACTGATTTCAAAAATACACACTTGCAAGTGCTTGGTTCCGCCCAATCAAAATATTTCAACACTTTTCTCTATTTCAAAAAGCGTTTTCAAAATATTAACATTTGATCTCTTTCTTCCTGGATTTTTTGGGTGTAATCCGCTGAAAACCCTCAAGAGGTAAAACTCCCCCTCTAGGGGAAACCTAGAGGTTTAATGGCTTGTTGCACATGCTCAGTGCAATCGCGTCACCTGCGAAAGTGGTGTAATAATTTCCTTAGCTAGTTTTTTTGTTTTGCTCGAGACAAGCAAAAGATAAGTGTGGGGGTGTAATTAGTCTCTAAAATTGCATATTTCATACCACATCTTCACATTTATTTAATATTAAATTCGGTTAATAATACCTCTCTTGTATGTTTCTAGGTCCATGGAATGAAATGAAGAAGAAGCCCAGAATCCCATTCATTTGGTGATACTTAAAGCCTATAAATATAGCCATAGACTTTGGAAGCTGGATCTGCCAAATCTGGGTGCGAATTTCGACAAACCGACAGTAGGTACAAAGGGGAGTGTGCAGCAAAAAGCTGCCCACCTTGGTGTGGTATACGCGGCCCCAGAAGGGCCATGAAAATGCAGCAAAAGCCGCGTTTTCGCGGCCTTTTGGTGGGGCCACGTGCGAGCTTCGACACGTGGCCCTGTGATGCCTCCTTGGTGCCCCCTTTGCCTATAAATACCCCAGGTTTTTTAGAACAGAAGAGGAAGAGAGTTTTTAGGGATAGTTTCTCTCATTTTGTGTAATTTAGTGTAGTTTTCTTCTTTCTTTTGTTTTTCATTTTCTTTTTAGATCATATAATAGGGAAGAGAGAGATGCATAGGATGAAGGTTAGGGTTCTTGTAATGGAAGGTGACATTCTATGAAAGGTTTTCTCTTTATCTCTATTATTTTTCTTCTCTCTAACTCTTTACATGCTTAAGTTTTTCTCTCATGACAACTAACCACTAACTTGCTTACTCCTTACTTGATAATCCACATGAATCTAATAGCCTCTACTTGGTCTTGCTCTTGCAAGAGCCATTGATGGCTCATGATGATGGACTCTAACACTCTACTCAACTTTCTAACATCTAACTCTCTAACATGCTAACCTAAGGCTTTCTTTTTCTGCCCAGTGAGCTGGGCCCGCTAGTAGATAAGCGATGTCTCCAGGTGATGGGATACGTGTCATGATCTTGATGAAGGTTCAAATCTGACACTACCTGAAAAGTCACCTAGAGGGGGTGAATAGTGACAATGCTAATCTAGTGAACTAAATGCGAATTTAAAAACTTAATGCAAATTACACTTAAGTGTGATCAACAAATGATGCACACACAACCCGCCAAGCAAATATGAATGCAACAAATAAATAATTGCAAGTACAAGATATAACAATTTGCACAAAGTAAGAGAGAGAGCAAGAGTCAATGGATCAAGCGCAAACAAAGAGATATGTTCCGAGGTTCGGCACCCAGCTCTACATCCCCGCCTTCGACACACGAAGGATTTCCAATCCACTAGCTTGTCCACAAAGGACTCCCACAAGGACCTCCACCGAGGATTGGGGCATCACATTACAAGGAGTTCCCAACTCCCCTCCTTACAAACACAACCTCCTCTTTGAGGCACTTCTCCATCAACAAACAATACCTCACAACTTGAGGGATTAGCACCAAAGCTTACACAAAACACCTCACAACCCAAGTTGCACACCTCCTCCCCCAATGAGAAATAGCACAAAGCAAGAATTGGGTTTACAACTTGGGTTTCAAACACAACCACAAAACAATCTCTTTTCCCACACAAAATCCTATAGAATAGATAGTAGATTTTAGCTCATGTGTGGAGAAAACCATGGAATGAAATCAGAATCACAAAGAAAAATCCTTGGGAAAACAATAGAATCAAGATGGTGAAGTTCAATCAAAGCTTTTCCAAAACCCTCTTCTTTGATTTTCCAAACCCTAGCAAAACACCAAAAGATTGTTCAATTCAAGTCCAAAAACTTCTTTTGAATGCAGCAAAAACACCAGAGAGTATGGAAAAATTCGCACAAAAATCTTAGAGAAAAACTCTTTCAAATGGGGTATTTATAGGCAAATCTGGAACTAGCCGTTGGCTGTAATTTTTGCCAGAATTACCCTGCCGGTCGACCGCCCGGTCGACCGCCCAACGGTCAATTTTTGACCCGTTGGCGCTAGCGGTCGACGCCGGTCGACCCAACCAAACAGAGAGCAAACCTGCTCTCAGTCGGTCGACCGGCTCCGGTCGACCGGCTAAAGGTGTAGCCGCGTGCACGTTTCTGTGCACGTCGGTCGACCCATACGGTCGACCGTTTACATGGTGCGGTCGACCGTACCGGTCGACCGACCACCTGGCAGACACCAAATAGGTCAGAAATCTGGGGAAATAATATCCAATAAATTCTTATGAACTACTAAAAATCCCCAAAAATAGTTTTGTCAAATTGCATTAATATATAAACATGTGATAAAGTTTTGACTCAAATATCAAGCAATTAAAACTATTTTATGTCTTTTCATTTTTACCAAACCAAAAACCTGTATTTTCTAAAACTTGGATTCTTGAATAGAAAATACATTTTGTCTAAAACTCATCCAAATACAAAAACATGATATTTAATCATTTGAAACATGATGCATATGGATAGAAATCCAATATACATGAACATATACATATCATAGTTTTTGTCCTTAATTCCAAAATTAAGTTTTGTTAAACACAAACCTAAAACACATGAAATAGGTATATCAAAGTAAGTTTGTCTAAGAGTTGAAGCATGCATGTATATAGAACAATCTAATATACATTAAACCATGTACCTTGTTTTGATATAATATCTATTCATGCAAACCAAGATCGGTTAAACCAAAACCGAAAACCAAAACATGATACGTGTGTTTTATGAACTTGAGCTTATCATACTATTCTAATCTTTACAATTAGGATCTAAACCCAACTAAACTATGGTACCGATGTATTCTTGTAGAGCGCAATCTCCAAGCGACTCGATCCAAACTCTTTGATCCACCGAGCAAGTGCTATATATGATCTTTGACGCTTGGGCTCTTGAATCACATGTGGGTAGCTTCCAAATCATCTTGTTGAAGCTAATCACCTACTAATAACTTGACTAATGATCTGAAACTAAAATCACAAGATTATTAGTACACATAACTACATGAGTTAATCATCATCAAAACTAGAGTGGAAGGCCTTTGGCCAACATACACTCCTGAAGCAGCTCCGGATCAGGACAGCTGACACACTCCGTCATCTGCCCAATCATAACAGATGATTACCTATACAAAGTGATTGATTGATCCTTTATCTCCCATAAAACAGGGTAGTACACCCACAATCCCATGTATTTTGATTATATTCCGTGTGTTTTATATCAATTATCAAATTATATTTTTCCATTAACTATTACAGTCCTACTAAATTCATCACTCCGCTAATGTGATTTCCCCACTCAAAGATGACTGTGAATTCCTCCGTTGCTGAGATTTTCCCCACTCGGAATCCTTATTCTATTGTTGGGATTTTCCTACTCGAAAGCTAAATGCTTACATGTCGGCTGATGGGATTTCCCTTACTCGGAGACGGCAATGCTAGCACCAGCCTACGATCCCCTCTCGATTAGCTATGGCAGGTCAAAACTCTACGATGCTAGGATTACCCCCACCCGGAGTTCTCATTCTGCTGCTAGGATTTCCCCACTCGGAAGCCAAACACTTGTATATCCCGCTGATAGGATTTACCCCATGATGGCAATGCGCACCAGCCTATGGGCTTCCTCTCGATTAGCCTATGGGTAGTCGAAACCCTCCCTTCTGGAATTTCTCCCACTTGGAGTCCTCATTCCACTGCTGGTATTTCTCCCACTCTAAAGCCAAATGCTTACCACCCCGCTGATGGATTTCGCCCACTCAGAGATAGTAATGCAAGCGCTATCCTACGGGCTCCCTCTCAATTTGCCTACGGTAGTCGAAGCCCCGCTATGGGATTTCCCTACATGGAGTCCCAGCTTCGTTGCCCC